>CATNWA010000692.1:0-52179 GCA_951230385.1 Staurois parvus
TTTTACTAGATTGTACAGACTAATAAAATTTTGGATTCTTCTGCCACTGAACAACTGAGAGAGGAGGTAATGATGCTTTACATAGAGGAAATCCAGCTGAAGCCTTTGATAAAGTCAAGAAATGTTTGGATGACTTGGATAACATCCCCCTAAAACATAGCAATTACTGGAGAATCGGGTCAGGAAAATCCACTTTTCATCAATGCTTCCATCCGTGGTATAGGTGATGAAGAACTGGTATCTGCTAAAACTGGTGTGGTGGAGACTACTATGGTGGCAAATTCTTAACTGCCATCCTAAGTATAAGAGTGTAAACCTTTTGGGATCTTCCTGGAATTGGAAGCCCTAATTTTTAAAGCCAGTGAATATTTAAATACATTCAATTTCCAGCATTATGACTTTTTTGTTATAATGGCATCTGAAAGATTCAAAGAGAATCACATTATGCTGGCTGAGAGTATCCACAGCTTGAATAAAATATTCTACATTTGTGAGATCAAAAGTTGACAGGGATGTACATGAGAGCCAAAGTCGTAGACCTAACATTTCAATGAAAAAAAAAACATGTTGCTTTCCATCAGGGAGGATTGTGTTTAATTCTCTCAGAGAGCAGTAAGTCTAGACCCTTATGTCTTTCTTGTATCGTCTTTCCAACCACAAGGCTTTGATTTCTCTCTTTTGCTGAAAACGTTTGAGGAGCAGCTTCCAAGTCACAAGCGTTACATTTATCTACGTGCCTTGTCTAACATTTCCTCTGAGGCAATTTGCATGAAAGTGCAAGCTCTAACAACTGCAGTCCCTTTGATCACATTGCGAATCATTATATAGGTTCCATTATCCCTGGGTATGGGCAATACCATGAGTGTTCAACCTTAAAGAGCTGTATTAGAGAATACGTAGAAAGTTTTGGTCTTGATGATAAATCTTTAGATGATTTGGCACAAAGGTCTGGAAAAAGTGCTGATGATTTGAAAAGTTTAGTGAAGTTCCCCATTTGTCAAACAGGAGATCACTTATGATCTTGTGTGGGTGGAATGAGGTGAGGAGAAGGAATAGCACTGCATTTATGACCAGTAAAGCTATTATCAGTTGGTTTTCCATACCTAAGTGTTTGTTGCTGGTAGCATGTCTGCTGTGACATGTGCTAAATTTCTGTATTCTGCAATGAGTGAGCTTGCAGAAGATGCTAAAACCATTCTTGAAGTGGCTTTTGGCTGTTTCAGAAGATTGATATACATTGCTTAGTTAAGATGAACTCCAGGTATGGGTTTGTATATTTAGCTTTGAACAATGTATATTATTATTATTCAGTATTTATAAAGCGCTAATAGTTCGCTCAGCGCTGTACATTACAATGGGAGACAATACATGAGACAGTACAGTAACAATACAGTGCGATACACGAGGGGTACGAGGCCCTGTTCCTTGGAGCTTACAATCTAGGAGGGAGGGGATAGTGGGTACAGGAGGAAAAGCTGTGGGGATGGAGTAGTAGGAAGAGTGGAGGAGATCGGCAATTAGCAGGGGGCGCGGGTAGGCTTCCCTGAAGAGGTGGGTTTTTTAGGGTGCTCCTAAAGGAGAGGAGAGTAGGTGATAGTCTGATGGATTGGGCTAGGGAGTTCCAGAGGATGGGCGATGCCCTGGAGAAGTCCTGGAGGCGGGGCATGGGAGGAGGAAAACCAGAGAACTGGAGAGTAGGAGGTCTTGTCCATACCTATGTGTGTTTTCATTCCAATTAGTTTTCTGGAAGAAAATTTCCTTTTCAGACATTTGGATGTATACGAATCTCCGAATGAACACAGCAACGAATGTCAATGAAATCAAAAAAAAAAGTTATAACTAAATTGGCAAATGCATTTGTTTATTCAGATGACGTCGCATGATGCGACAGTAGTTGGCACCCATGGGGAAATTAATTAAATTTTCAAAATAGTTTGAATAAATCAGATTCAGATAATGAATGGATCTCATTCCATTCGTTAATTCGGATGCAAATGATGCTAGTTGATATATCTCCAATCAGTTTGTGCCATTCTCTTGGTGGGTTCGACTTACGGGTGTCCAAAAAATCCATCTGATTTGATAATATATAGCAATCTTCCAGAAAATAGCAATATTTTTTAAATCCACCCTGGCCAACAAATATATGAAAATGAATGCTGAAGATAAAAAATAAATTCCGGGAAAAAAAAATCGGGCTAACATAACAAATATGATGGCAATAAATTTGAAATGAAATAAAAATGATCTGCATGCACATGTTTAAAATTTAGTCCTAATTTAGTCTCTATTTCTTCAGTTATGAAGAATTGGTTTTAAATTAATGAATTGTGAATATAACAAATTAAAAATAATTGACCATTGCAAGGGGTGGGGGTGCCCTATGCAATGGTCATATATTTATTTGTTTGTTTATTTATTGTGCACAGAGTTGGGCAATGTAGACACTATCCCTATAACTTGTTAATGGAATTTAAAAACATTATTTTTTATATGTTTAAATCTGAAGCTTTCATTGATATAATATCTGGTGACCCTGCCATGAAGGTGCTTGTTCAGGCGCTTCCTGTTATAGGTCGAAACGTTGTCCTTGTCTCCCAATCATATTTTTTGCATTGAATAAAAGCATCATGTACAGAGGCTACAGGAGATTAATTAAAAAATATTACCAAAAAAGGTGAAAATGAACATTGCTTAAAAAAATAATTGTTTATAATACACAAGGCGGTGGCAAACCAAATGTCATTAATTTTGAGTTTCCCCGTACTTTAACTTTCTGTCTTCTCCCCAATCCCTGTGGATGGATATGTACCATGTTATTGGATATGTAGTATGTTATCATAGCTGGGGTGGACAGCGATATTACTCTGTGTGACATGTATTCTATTATATTTGCTTGCTGATATTGGTGAAATACATTATACATTACACAAGTGCATGAAGAAATGTTTATAAGCTTGAGAATTACATTTAGTGAACTGGGCATATAATTAAAAAAAAAATGGTGCCTTTGTGATGTGTTTATTTTATAAATAGGCCCTTAAATACATAAAGATTAAACATTGATAAAGGATGGTTGTTTTATTTTTTTTTACTAACCCCCCCCCCCCCCCTTTTACAAAGGGTAAAAAACTATTGAACAGTTGACTTACATTCTGTTCCATGATCAGGTGTGGGCAGTATTCCTCGTTACCTTCTATAGCAATTAAAGGTCAAGTCCATCTTTTACATTGCGACACATATCACTCACATATTCTCCAAACGGGCACTGGATCAACCTGAGATACAGCTTCTTCTTTTTTTTATATTAACAATTTTTTATTGATTTTCACATATATATATATATATATATATATATATATACAAAAAACAACAACACAGGAGAAAGAAGGAGCACATCAATGGTGAGATCTGCATGGTTACAAACATAATAATGTCATATAGCTACAATGGGGAGGCCATCAGAATTGTACATTTGTAGAAAGGTGGGAGGAGGAGAAATTGTCCCATGGGTGCCACACTGCCTCGAACACAGTGTAGTGGATTGTGATAGACAGTCCAAGTTCTATTAGATGATCAGTAAAATGACAATTTTATAGTCTTGCTACTATCTGCTTCTTGCTCTTTAAATTCCTTACTCTCTTAAGTAAACAATCAGATATAGGTTGACAGAACAATGATGATAATTAAGATGGTGCCTTCATCCGCAGTCTCACCCTAGGTGACTCATTAGGAGAAAAGTATCTTTTAATGTAAACAACCCCCATAAAAGGGAATGAGTCTTTTTGGGGACAATGACTGGAAGATATCAACACGGATGGAAGAACACGCAGAAACCCAGTGGACTTTTCACCCAATCAATGTATATGCTTTGCCTGCATCATAAGCCCTATAAATGATACTGTTAGTTCCTCAATAAAACAGAATTTTAGGAAGTTGGCAAACTGCAACAGTGTCAGTGTCTTTCTTCCACATGCACGTAATTCTATATTAATTTGGCTCACTGGTAGATCACGGTAAATGGTCTGTAAGTGACCGAGTCCAAAACATTTTGGCACCCAACGTGGGGCCCGGGTTCTGAACACTGGACCAGCCGACCGAGAGTGGACGAGGGGGACCGTGGAGCATTCCAGATTACCAGAGACTGATCACATCCGAAAGCGGTAAGTGAATTTTTATGTTTAATAATTCCTTACCTGCGTAGTCTGGAATTGCCCAGCGGGACTACTCACCCGTCTGGCTGTCCGTTGGTCAGCAAAGGACAGGTATACTTGCCCGGGGCTCCTTTGAACCCAGCTGTCTTTGTAACGTCATCTACCAGTGTGATATGTCTTGTCTTTTGTGTTGTCTGTGTGTACCAGTGTGATTGGTTGTTGCTGATGCGCCTGTGTGGGAGGGGAGAATTACGGCACAATATTCCTCATCAGGAGTGGACAGGATACACCCTGATTGGAGAGAGGGTGCCGGGGAACTCGCAGTCGCAGTAATGGCGACACGAGGGGAACTCGCAGTCGCAGTAATGGCGACACAAGGGGAACTGAACTTGCAGTCGCAGTAATGGCGACCCGAGGGAAAAAAAAACCACAGCCAGGGATTGGTCTTGTGGGGAAGAATTAAAAACTACTCCCAACAGGCGTGTCTGAAATAATATGTCATGCTCACACTGTGTATGTGGATTAATGTTTGGTGTACATGAAGGAGAGTGGGGATTGGTGAAAGTAGTACAAGTAGTAGTACAGTGACGCTCATATCTTAGCTCCTGATATATTGGTTTACAGGGTTAATGTACATTACTCTCAGTGGAGTTGAAAAATAGGGAAGTCACTGGGAGGAGAAGCAGGGGGGAAGTGCTGCGTGGGTTCTGCTTAAACCATCTCACGACACAGCACTTTCAGAACAAGAGAGGGAGTGACGGCTTTGGGGTCCACCTTAGGGTCCCCGGGAGGGAAGTAAAACAAAATGGGACAGAAACTTACAAAGCCAGAGAACAGTTCATTTGCTTGTGAACTGGTGGAGGAAACTGTGTAAAGAGAATAAAGGGCTTCTAATGAAGTATAACCTGTTAAAGACAGCAGAAACTTGGTTTAATGTAGCCCACGCCCTACATCAGGAGGGGTGGGTGGAGCAAAAACTGAATAAGGACGGGGGGGGAGTTGTATATGTATATTACAGGAAAGGAGACGCGCCCGGCAAGGCGCCACCCCCCTATGATGATGGCCCGTCCTGGAGGTGCGAGGCATGTGGAAATACAGGAAGGCCCCACCCAGATTTTTGCATACCGTGTAGTCAAAACCTCCGGATATGTAAGGGGTGTTCAGTTAAGAATCTGGGGTGGGAGGAGATTTGCAAGGGATGTGACCAGAAGCTGACTATGCAACATCTGGTGCTTCCAACTCAGTCACCTCTATTTCCACCTCCGGCCCCGCCCCTTCCGCTTCCGCCCTCATCAAAGATGGCGGCGCACAGTGAGGCCATAGGAAGCCATGTTGTCTCTGGGCCTAGCACACCAATACACCATACACACCTAATGCCAGCTGCCCCCCTTTGCCCAGTGCTTACTGTCTCTGGCTCCCAACCACCTTCAGCACTCCATACACCCCTAATGCCTGTAGTTACGTCAGACCAGTTTAAACCAAAAATGCCCAGGACATGGAAGGGCTGGAAGTTTACCGACCCGGACTCCCTGACCCCCCCAAAGAGATAGAAGGGCCCCAGAAGTGACAGCGGCCACGGCGGATCGCCAGGTCACACAGGCAGATGATGCCAGCTCCATCTGCCCCCCAACAGGACTACCCACCCCAGGAAGGCCGCAGTCCAGATTCGGAGAAACACCCGATGCCTTTTTACCGGCGCATAGCCCAGATCCACAAGACCTATTCCACAGCTTGGAGGGACTTAGTGAGTCTGTGTGAGATCAAGGCTGGGGATGCATATTGGCCTGTAATGGAATAAGACATCACCAGAGTAAGGCCAAATGAGGACACCACTTATGCCTCGGGAACTTCCTTCTGTGACCAGTTGCAGCAGTGGGCAAGAGAGAGACTGGCGGACCAGGCCACCACGTTGCAGGACATTACCCAAGACAAGACTGAGTCGGTGGAAAAATTCCATACCAGACTAACACAGGTGTTTACAAACCTGGGATTCAGTGTCTATAACAAGGTACATACCCAAATGTTGGCCTCTGCATTTGTATCAGGACTAAAGGAGTCTGTCCGCAAGGGTTTGATAATCGCCCGCCCGGAATATCGCACCCTTAGCCTGGATATACTACTGCTGGTGGCAAAAGGTCTGGAAGCGGCCCAGACGACCTGGCAGCCGACACCACTCATGTTGTCAGCTGGAGAGCAGGTCCCCAGAAGAAATCCCAGATGGACGCCATTTCCAAATAAGTCAATATACTTCTGGAAAACGGGGCATTAATTCCCTGTGTGTCCCCATGCAATACGCCTTTTTTTTCCAGTGAAGAAAAGAACTCCAAAGGGTGAGCCCACCAAATATCGCATGGTTCAAGATCTGAGAGCAGTCAATGAGGCAACTATTTTGGAAACCCCCACTGTGCCAAACCCCCACACCCTGCTTGCAGGGGTACCTCCCACTGCCCAAGTGTTCACAGTTATTGACTTGGCAAATGCCTTCTTCAGTGTCCCACTGGACCCCTCCTGCATGTACCTCTTCGCCTCTACCCATGCCGGCCGACAGTATACCTGGAGAGTTATGCCCCAAGGGGCCCAGATTTCGCCAAGCCAATTTACAAAGGCCATTTCCACTGCACCTGCACTAGGACTACCGGATTATGATGAGCCCTTCAAACTTTTTGTGGCTGAGAGGCAGGGTCATGCAACAGGAGTCCTGGCACAATGCTACGGAGGTCACCTCCGGTCTCTAGGCTATTATTCCGGCAGGCTGGACCCAGTTGCACGGGTGGTCCCTCCTGTCTGAGGGCTGTTTTTGCTGCCCCATCTTCTCCTGGATAAGACGGCAGACTTGGTCCTAGGACACCCCCTCACACTTCTGGCCCCCCATGACATCACTGCAATATTGAATCAAACCCAACCCAAACATCTATCTGCTGCCAGGCATCTGCGACTACAAGGCTCCCTGCTCCTTCCTGATCATGTTACCTTTGTCAGATGCACCCAGATAAACCCTGCAACTCTTCTTCCTCTTCCAGAGGGGGGGTAGAAGAAACAGAAGAAGATACCGAAGACATGGCACCAGAGGATATGGCACATGACTGTTTGGAACTTATGCAGGCAGAAACTACACACCTACCAACAGTCCATGATACGCCCCTATCAAATCCTGACCTAATACTCTTTGTGGACGGATCCCGCTTTGCAGATAAGGCTGGCACCTACCACACTGGATATGCTGTGACTACCGACACAATGGTACTGCAAGCTAGACCTCTTCCACCTATTATGTCTGCACAAGAGGCTGAACTAAGGGCCCTCACCAAAGCCTGTGAATTAACAAAAAGAAAGACAGCTAACATTTACATGGACTCCAGATATGCATTGGACGTTGCATTTGATTTTGGCCTAATCTGGAAAATGAGGGACTTCCTCACGGCAGCTGGGACTCCTGTAAAGTATGGAAAGGCGATCAACCGCCTTATGGAGGCACTTTTACTACCAGTTCGAGTGGCCATACTGAAGGCCCACGGTAAATTGACCACTATGGAAGCAAAAGGAAATCATCTGGCAGACATGGCTAAGCAAGCTGGGGTCAGGGAGCAGGAAGAGGATGAAGAGATGTGCAGTGAGGTGATGCCTGTGTTAATTCATCAGCCCAAGGACAACCAACTCCAGGAAGCCCAGGATAATGCTTCAGAAGCAGAAAGGAAGGAATGGATGCAGAAAGGAGCATTTGAGGACAAAGGGTGGTGGGGAAGAAGGTTTTGCTTCCCAGATCCTTATATCCGGCCACAGTGCAGTGGGCACATGGGGCATCACACCTGTCCAAGATAATAATGAATTCTTCGATCAATAAGTACTACGTGGCACCCGGAATTACGGCTTACACAGACAGATTCTGTAAGTCTTGTGTTGTATGTGCCAAGTGCAATCCTGGAAGACCTGAGAAACCTCCAAGCAAACATCTGGCCAAGGCACTATATCCATTTCAGAGGATCCAGATAGACCATATCCAGATGCCAAAAAGTGGACGATTTGAATATGCCCTAGTGGTGGTGGATATGTTCTCAGGATGGCCAGAGGCGTTCGCAGTAACCAACCAGACGGCAAGAACCACTGCCAAGAAGCTGCTCACGGAGATAGTCTGCAGATATGGAGTGCCCGAGGTGGTTGAAAGCGATCAGGGATCGGCTTTTACTGCCAATGTCACAAAAGAGATCTGGGGGGCTCTGGGGGTCACACTTGCGTTTCACACACCCCATCATCCCCAGAGTAGTGGGAAGGTAGAGCGCCTGAATGGGGTCCTGAAGTCAAGAATGTTAAAAATGGCCCAAGAGGTAGGCATGGGATGGCCGGACAGCTTGCCTATTGCTCTTTTCAGCGTTAGATACACACCAAGGGGGAGTCATGGGTTGTCTCCCTATGAGATTTTGTTTGGGTACGCCCCTAGACTGGGTACCTACTATCCTCAACAATTACAATTGCAGTCTGATTCATTGACAAAGTATGTGATATCTTTGGCACTTGTGTTGACTAATATCCATGCGCAAGTTTTCTCCTCCATTCCATATCCTGAGGCGGACACTGGAATGCACATTTTGCAACCTGGAGACTGGGTCTTGGTCAAGAAGTTTCTGAGGAAACATACACTGGAACCCAGATATGACGGTCCTTTCCAGGTGCTCCTGGTGACGGCCACCTCAGTGAAGCTAGAAGGAAAGAGTACCTGGATCCACGCCTCTCACTGCAAGAAAGCTGCACCCCCAGAAGACAAATAGAAACATCAGAGTATACGCATATATCCTTTTGTATGTGCTTTGGGGAATGTGTAGGGGACAAAGAGTAGCAATCACAAGGGAAGGTGGGACACCCGAACAGAGTGGCCTGATAACATTTTGGTACAATTCTTCCAACACCCGTGTGGCCACTTTCACCTTTGATTTCTGCTACATAGTGCCTTGTCCGAAACAACCTTGGCAATGTACTATGTATCAGGATCATTCCAGTAGTATATACATATGTGTGACGGATGACTATTGGGGAGATGAGTGCGGATACTGGGGCTCAGTAGGATGGAATACGGGGCCTGACTGGGGGTATAAACTACTAAGTGCTTTAAAACCGCAAAGATAAGAATGGGAAGAGCCTAATTGATAGATTGACTATACTTAAAACAGGCACATCTTCATATGAAAAACCAACAGGGAGAACTATGCCACTCACCCTCACCATAGAGAACCCCAGCCCAGAAGATGAGGGGCTTTACTGTTTGGGACACTGGTTGGCAGGGGCACATGGGGGAATGATGGGAAAATTCTGGATAAAGGATATGTATGGGTCAAAACGATGGGAATCTTCCAGAAATACCGCTCCCACCCACACCCACAACCCACTGATGCCAAAGATCAAAACGTTGGCAGAGATGGTGGCCATAGCAAACCCTACATACGAAGATACCATAGCAGTAGAAACTGGCCTCTCAGACACTAATCTGTGGTTAGAAAGGATGAGATACAATGCAAACTCGCATAATAAGTCCAACTGCTATGTATGTGGGCATGCCAGACCACATCTGGGGACGGTGCCACTAACCCTACCAGATTCCATAGAGGAGTGTGTCTTAAGCCTGTATACTAACATCTCTACGAACCAGTCTTTATGTGAGGACTTGAAGAAGCGTTACCCCCTAATCCAAGGAGACGAAAAGGCCCCAAATGGTTTAACTATATATCCTGGTAATTATACCTGCTATGCCAACTACGAGGGAGGAGGAAGGTTCCTGGGGAATTTCACAAAGGGATTCTGTGCTGCTTATAGTACAGCCTGGTCTGATCTAACCCAGAACCAGGTCATATCATTGGGGATATATATTCTGGATCTGTGGTGATCAGAAGATTAGGACCCGACTGACAGGGAAATGGAGAGGGGAATGTACCCTTGCCAAGGCCATAATGCCACTGCATATCCTCTCAGATCCATTACTTAAGGGGGCCACCCAACCCCCCCGTGCAACCAAGCACAAACGAAGTGCCCCACAAGGGAGTTTTGGCCCCCATGTCTATATAGATTGTGGGGTTAGCTCAGGTGGGGGATCTCCTTCCCTGGGACAAAGGTAGACCGCACAGCAGGCTTTCATCAAAATATGACTGTTGTCAGCTTTATTTAAAAGGTTTGCAGAAAATAAACAGAACATGAAAATAAACCCTTGCCATCCAGGCACTAACTAAACAAAAGGTGTTTCCTCTCTCAGAGGTGAAGGGCTTCTCCCTGTCACCGAAATAAAACAAAAGCAAACCTTTTCTTGTAGGTATAGTACACACACAGCTCTCTCAGAACACCTCTCTGAGTCCCAGGCCACGAGCAACTCCTTGCTCCAGCCCTGTCTTATTTATACCACCTGTTGGTGGTCATCAGTGGAGCCCAAACTCTGGTCCGGACCCACCTGCTTAACTGTGGCCCCGAAAACCCGGAGTGGACTCCACCTAAACGGTCAGGTATGAGCATATGCGAGGTGACACATAGCGTCCCTCTATCACCTCGCCGTTCATCCTGTCACATATCCCCCCCCTCTGCTCAAGCCCCTGCGGCTGAGCAACTGTCCCAACCAGACAATGGACCCGGGAGAGCGCATCTACATTACTTTGCAGTTTCCCCGCTCTGTGTTCCACTGTGAATTTGAAGACTTGTAGCGCAAGAAACCACCTTGTCACTCGACTGTTTTTCTCCTTATTATCACACATCCATTTGAGTGGGGCATGATCAGTAACCAACTTGAACGGTCTTCCTAACGGTAATATTTCAGGGCCTCCAAGGCCCATTTGATGGCCAAACATTCCTTCTCCACAATGGCATAGTTTCTCTCATGTTTGTTGAGCTTTCTACTTAGGAAGACCACAGGGCTGCTCTCCCCTTCTCTGATCTGGGACAGTACCGCACCTAGTCCCACGGCAGAGGCATCAGTCTGTACCACAAACTCTGTTGTGAAATCTGGAGTCACAAGCACAGGTTGAGCACAGAGAGCTTGTTTCAGCCTTTGAAATGCGGTCTCCGGCTCAGGATTCCACTTAATCATGACTGACCCCCTACCTTTTGTCAGATCTGTCAGTGGGGCTGCAATGGTGGCAAAATTGGGGATAAACAGCCTGTAGTACCCCGTGATTCCAAGAAATGCCCGGACTTTGTTTTTTAGTTACAGGTTGGGGCCACTTTTGAATTGCCTCAATTTTATTGATCTGAGGCCTAATGAGACCTCGACCAATGATGTAGCCCAGATATTTGGCCTCCTCTAAGCCTATGGCACACTTTCTGGGGTTGGCGGTAAGACCTGCTTCCCGCAGCGAATCTACGACCGCTTGCAAGAGGGACAAATGAGATTCCCAGTCGGGACTGTGGATGACGACATCGTCCAAATAGGCAGCTGCATATTGGCGATGTGGTCTCAACGTCTTGTCCATCATCCTTTGGAATGATGCAGGAGCCCCATGCAAACCAAACGGCATCCGCTTATACTGAAAGGACCCCTCGGGAGTGGAGAATGCTGTCTTTTCTTTTGCAGCTTCCGTTAAAGGAATCTGCCAATAGCCTTTGGTCAGATCTAAGGTGGTTATGTACCGAGCCGTTCCCAACCTGTCAATGAGCTCATCCACCCGAGGCATCGGGTACGCATCAAACTTAGATACACTGTTCAGTTTACCGAAATCATTACAGAAACGAATGGTTCCATCTGGTTTTGGGACCAACACTATGGGACTCGACCACTCACTGTGAGATTCCTCAATCACTCCCAACTCTAACATGTCCTTTATTTCCTTTGCCACCGCTTCCCGCCTGGCCTCGGGTATTCTATAGGGCTTGACATTTACGCGGACCCCGGCTGGGTAACTATGTCATGCTGTATGACCGTCGTCAGTCCAGGTAGGTGGGAGAAGAAATCTCCATTTTTCCTCACAAACTCCTGAACATCATTTTGTTGGGCTACTGACAAGGTTTCCGTTATAGGTACCTGAGGGGCCACGGGAACCACGTCCTTTTGGGGGCTTGGTACTGCCAACAAACTTTCCCTGTCTTTCCAAGGTTTTAAGAGATTCACATGATAGATTTGTTCGGGTTTCCTTTTTCCTGGCTGGTAAACTTTATAATTTACTTCCCCCACTTTCTCCCTAATTTCAAAGGGACCCTGCCACTTTGCGAGGAATTTACTTTCCACGGTGGGGACTAGCACCAGCACTCTATCCCCAGGGTTGAAGGTACGGATCCTGGCACCCCGGTTATAAACCCTTCTCTGGACCTCCTGGGCTTGCTCCATGTGTTCCCGAACAAGTGGCATGACAGCTGCGATTCTATCCTGCATCTGTGAGATATGCTCGATGACACTTCTATAGGGCGTGGACTCTGTCTCCCAGGTTTCTTTTGCAACATCTAGCAATCCCCTGGGATGTCTACCATACAGTAGTTCAAAAGGTGAATATCCTGTAGATGCCTGAGGTACTTCCCGTATAGCAAACATGAGATATGGTAGCAAAAAATCCCAATTTCTCCCATCTTTGTCCACCACCTTTTTTAACATATTCTTAAGGGTCTTGTTAAACCTCTCCACAAGCCCATCGGTTTGGGGTGGTAGACCGAGGTACGGAGATGGGAGATTTTGAACAATTTGCATAACTCTTTCATAACTCTAGACATAAATGGCGTGCCCTGATCCGTTAATATCTCCCTTGGGATACCTACACGACTAAACACCCGGACAAGCTCTTTGGCGATATTTTTAGCAGAGGTATTACGCAAGGGGATGGCTTCAGGATACCGGGTGGCATAGTCAAGTATAACCAGTATGTGCTGATGGCCCTGGGCAGACTTTACTACTGGACCCACTAGGTCCATGCCCACTCTTTCAAACGGTACTTCAATTATGGGTAGAGGTACTAGCGGACTGCGAAAATGGGGTGAGGGCGCAGAATATTGACATTCCGGGCATGACTCACAATGCGCTTTGATGTCTCCATATAAGCCTGGCCAGAAGAATCTCTGGGTTATTCTCTCCTTTGTTTTCTCTACACCCAGGTGTTCACCCATTATATGCCCATGGGCTAAATCCAGTACCATCCGGCGAAAGGGTTTGGGGACCACTAACTGTTCTACCACCTCCTCCCCTTGCTTTACCACTTGATAGAGCAAGTTATTGTTAAGAGCCATGTAGGGAAAAGACACCGCTACATCATTTTCCACTGGTTCCCCATCAATCATTTTAATGTTTTCACGGGCTCTATTAAGTGTGGAATCTTTCAGTTGTTCCGTACAAAAATCCTCTTTTCTGACCTCTAGGTCAGGCACCATATTCTGTCCACTCTCACTAGAGCCAGCGATCATCTCTTGTTCTATATCCTCAGTGTCTGGGGTTGGATCCAACTCCTCCTGCTCCCCAGCCATTACAGAGAAAGGGCAAAGATCTACGCCTTCCTCGGACACACCCACAGTTTCCACTTCCACTCGGCAGTCAAAGGGGTCAGGAGTGAGTTCAGGATTTTCTGGCGTTTCCCCAGCAGGGGGAGCTTGGTCTTCCTGACTCCCCTCCTTATCCCATAACCTCCAGAAATGGGGAAAATCTCTCCCACTATGGCTTCATGAAGCAGAGAGGGCACCACCCCCACAGAATTGGTCACAGGGCCCCAGGGAGTACCAATCTCCACCAGAGCAGTCTGGTAATTACGTGTATCACCATGAATACAAATAACTCCAATCATGCTAGGGTGTAGGCTGGCAGGGTTTACCAAATCACTTTTAACTAAGGTCACAACACTACCCGAGTCTAGCAGAGCAGTTACTGGCTTTCCATCAATGGCAATCACACACATTTGTTTTTCCATGCGTTTCTGACATGCTGCAGTACATACCACCTGTGCAAAAAGAGACATGCGTTTTCCTAAATAAGCATTTTCACATTGCATAGGTTCATCATTTAAAGGACAGTTTGCAGCAATATGACCCAACGCATGACACCGATAACATTTGATATGTTCAGTACCTAAACCTCTAAATGGCTTTGGGGACCTTCCTGGCCTATTTGGCCAGTCTCTAGGTCCTAAGCCTACAGTCTCATTATCTGACACTATAGTCTTATCGTTTTTTCCTGAGCCTTTGGCCCATGGAACAGTCTTACCGGATCTTCCGGATAGTTTTTCCACCCCTAGTGACATTGGGGTACGGCCCAGGTGAATGAAAAAAGTCCTCAGCGGCTGCATATCTCTCCACCAGGTCCACCAGCTCGTTTGCAGATTTAGGGTCTCCACGGCCGACCCACTTCCTCAATGTGGCAGGGAGTGCACGCAAATATTGGTCCATGACCACACGCTCCACAATCTGAGGGCCAGACAATACCTCCGGCTGGAGCCACTTTTTGGAGAGATATATCAAATCGAACATCTGAGATCTGGGTGGTTTGTCAGCCCTGTAATGCCACTGATGCACCCGCTGAGCCCGGACTGCAATGGTGACACCCAGGCGTGCAAGGACCTCAGCCTTCAGTTTCTCATAGTCCTGGGCATCCCCTGGTTCCAGGTCATAATAGGCTTTTTGGGATTCACCTGTCAAAAATGGTGCAAGCAGTCCTGCCCATTGCTCCTTTTTCCATCCTTCCCGAACAGCAACCCTTTCAAAAGTTGTGAGGTAGGCCTCCACATCATCCGCAGGTGTCATCTTCTGCAAAACATAGCTGGCCCGCGCCATTTTCTGCTCCACTGGCAGCGGATCTGCAGATTCCTTCTTTAATTCTAATAGGTGTTGGGCCACCTGCTTAAGGAGCTCTCGGTCTGCTTCTTGGGCCTCCGCAAACTGGCGATTTGTCTCCCGTTGTGCTGCATTGGCCTGCAGCAAGGCTCTTATTATTTCCTCCATCTTCCCACTTGCTCATGAAGTGCCCTCCAAATCCACCATATGTGGGGTTAGCTCAGGTGGGGGATCTCCTTCCCTGGGACAAAGGTAGACCGCACAGCAGGCTTTCATCAAAATCTGACTGGTTGTCAGTAGAGATGAGCGAAGTATTCAAAAATTTGATTTGGCTGATTCGCCGAATTTGCGGAACAAATTTGATTCGAGGCGAATATATTCGCTGCGAATTTAACTTATAAAAAGGGTGTTTCTAGGCTTCAGAGAGCCTTTATATTAGTACAGAACATTGTACCTTTAATTTAAATGCCCTTGGAGTCTGCTGGGGAAGAGAAATAATACTGTCAGTCAGTATGACATGCAGATGAGTGCCGTCGATCTTAGAATCACCGCACACTTCACTCATTTGGGCATTCACGGGGCCAAAACCAGAGTGTGGAGCCACAGTGTGGCGGTGGAGGCAGCAGCAATGGGAGGCCATACAGCACCCTATGACAAAATGGAACCCACCAGCAGTGTGAGGAGACCTGAAAGTGGCACATGGCAGAGTGTGGCGATGAAGACAGCAGCAATGGGAGGCCGTACAGAGACCCATGACACACTCTGGACCTGGCAGCAGCATGAGGAGGCGGTACAGGGGCCCATGACAGATTACGGCCTGGCAGCAGCATGAGGAGTCGGTACGGGGGCCCATGGCAGATTACGGGCCTGACAGCAGCATGAGGAGGCGGTACAGGGGCCCATGGCAGAGTGGCGGAGCGTAAGCAGCTAAAATTGAAGGCCATACAGAGGCCTATGTTAAAAAGCGGAAGCCGTCAGCAGCGTGAGCAGACGACAGAGGCACATGGCGCAGGGTGGCGGTGGAGGCAGCAGCAATGGAAGGCCATACAGCACCCTATCACAAAATGGAACCCACCAACAGTGTAAGGAGACCTGAAAGTGGCACATGGCGCAGGGTGGCGGTGGAGGCAGCAGTATTCGGAAGCCAAACACAGGCCTCGGTTAAAAAGCGGAAGCCGTCAGCAGCGTGAGCAGACGACAGAGACACATGGCGCAGGGTGGCGGTGGATGCAGCAGTATTCGGAAGCCAAACACAGGCCTCAGTTAAAAAGCGGAAGCCGTCAGCAGCGTGAGCAGACGACAGAGACACATGGCGCAGGGTGGCGGTGGATGCAGCAGTATTCGAAGCCAAACACAGGCCTCGGTTAAAAAGCGGAAGCTGTCAGCAGCGTGAGCAGACGACAGAGACACATGGCGCAGGGTGGCGGTGGATGCAGCAGTATTCGGAAGCCAAACACAGGCCTCCGTTAAAAAAGCGGAAGCCGTCAGCAGCGTGAGCAGACGACAGAGGCACATGGCGCAGGGTGGCGGTGGAGGCAGCAGCAATGGAAGGCCATACAGCACCCTATCACAAAATGGAACCCACCAACAGTGTAAGGAGACCTGAAAGTGGCACATGGCGCAGGGTGGCGGTGGAGGCAGCAGTATTTGGAAGCCAAACACAGGCCTCGGTTAAAAAGCGGAAGCCGTCAGCAGCGTGAGCAGACGACAGAGGCACATGGCGCAGGGTGGCGGTGGAGGCAGCAGTATTCGGAAGCCATACACAGGCCTAGGTTAAAAAGCGGAAGCCGTCAGCAGCGTGAGCAGACGACAGAGACACATGGCGCAGGGTGGCGGTGGATGCAGCAGTATTCGGAAGCCAAACACAGGCCTCGGTTAAAAAGCGGAAGCCGTCAGCAGCGTGAGCAGACGACAGAGGCCCATGGCGCAGGGTGGCGGTGGAGGCAGCAGCAATGGAAGGCCATACAGCACCCTATCACAAAATGGAACCCACCAACAGTGTAAGGAGACCTGAAAGTGGCACATGGCGTAGGGTGGCGGTGGAGGCAGCAGTATTCGGAAGCCAAACACAGGCCTCGGTTAAAAAGCGGAAGCCGTCAGCAGCGTGAGCAGATGACAGAGGCACATGGCGCAGGGTGGCGGTGGAGGCAGCAGCAATGGAAGGCCATACAGCACCCTATCACAAAATGGAACCCACCAACAGTGTAAGGAGACCTGAAAGTGGCCACATGGCGCAGGGTGGCGGTGGAGGCAGCAGTATTCGGAAGCCAAACACAGGCCTCAGTTAAAAAGCGGAAGCCGTCAGCAGCGTGAGCAGACGACAGAGGCACATGGCGCAGGGTGGCGGTGGAGGCAGCAGTATTCGGAAGCCATACACAGGCCTAGGTTTTAAAACTGGAACCCAGCAGCGTGAGCAGACGATAAAGACGCACATGGCAGAGGATGGATCTGGCAGCAGTATGAGAAGGCGGTACAGGGGCCCGTGGCACAGTGTGGTGCTGGGGGCTACAGCAACTGGATGCCAGAAAGTGGCCGATAGGGCTATATACTGCATGGAATTATAAAGTTGTAAAGACAGCGGCCTATTTGTCCCTAATAACATGTTTGGGGCATGATTCATGGCGGATTTAGTCAGTTGTGTCAGGAACTGGTGGTTTGAAATCCAGACTAATCCACGCCTGATTCATTTTCACAAACGTAAGTCTCTCCACACTTTGGGTGGACAGTCGTGTCCTCCGCAGAGTTACAATACCTCCTGCCGCAATAAAACACGCGCTCCGATGCCACGCTACTGGCCGGGCATGACAGCCTTTCAAGGGCAAATTCAGCTAGTTGGGGCCAAAGGTCAAGTTTCGTTGCCCAGTAGTCAAGGGGATTGTCTACCTCGGTTGGTAGGGTGCTGTCCAAGTAGGCCCAAGCCTGTTGTTTGAGGTCCTGCTCCAGGTCCACCTGATGCTGCTGCTGCTGCGGCTGGTTAGTAGTTTCCTCACTGCGCTGGTGAAAGAAAGCTACTCATCATCGACTGCAGACTGAGGCAGCCGCTGCTGGTGGAGCTGCCACTGCTCCTACCCACCCCACCCCTCCCTGCTGCCATGGCAGTGGAACGCGAGCGCACAGGGCCCACAGTGTCTGAGGATGGACGTTGGCGCAGAAAGGCAGAGACCAACTGACTAGATAGGTGGTTTTTATAGTACGTTATTTTGGCCTCCCTCTCAGCAGGTGTGAAAAAAGGCCACCATTTTTGAACGGTAGCGAGGGTCCAACAAGGTGGACAGCCAAAAGTCATCCCTCTGTCTGATGGTTATTATTCGGCTGTCGCTACGCAAGCAACCGAGCATGCTATGGGCCATTTGTGCCAAGGAATGCGAGGGACTCCCTGCCTCCATCTCCACAGCATACTGCCACGGTGCGTCTGGGTCCTCTGTCTCCTCCTCCTCCTCTACCAGATGCTCCTGCTCCTCCACTCCTGTCCCGCTGAGTGGAAAAACCACCCATTTCACTCAATAATTCCTGAGCACCAATGTCCTCCTCTACCTCCTCCTCTTCTTCCTGTCCTGCCCCCACAGGGGTCATGTGGCATTGAGATCTGTGCGCCACGTCTACCGCACCCTGACCAGCCATTGTTAACAGCATTTGTTCCAGGACGTGCAACAGAGGAATGACGTCGTTCATAGCCCATAGTCCTGCCGACTCACGAATAGCGTTACGTGACATTTTAAGGATGTCTTGCAGTGGGATGGTGGATTTTAGGAACCGCTTGACAACCAGATTGAACACGTGAGCCATGCATGGCGCATGGCACAACCTTCCTTGACGCAGAGCAGAGACCATGTTCTTTCCGTTGTCGGTCAACATGGTTCCGATTTTCAGTTTGCGCAGAGACAGCCATCTGTCGATTTCTCTGTTCATTACACTCAGAAGTTCCTCCCCTGTGTGACTACGTTCGCCAAGGCATACCAGGTGCAGCACAGCGTGACACCGGTTGCGCCCCTGCACATGTGATATGCCGGTCGGGTAAATGGGACTTGGCACGGGGGTGGCGGCTGAGGACACGGCGGAAGAAGAGGTGGTAGTGGCGGACATCTTTGCTGGACCAAGGACGTGCAAACATGGAGGCAAAAGCGGCGTGACCTGTCCAAGTTGCTGGTGCGGCTGTGCCGGCACCACGTTCACCCAGTGTGCCGTAAATGACATGTACTGTCCCTGACCGTAGTTACAGCTCCACACGTCGGCGCTGCCGTGCACTTTGGCAGAGACCGACATGCTCAAAGACTGGCCCACCATCTCTTCTACATGTGAATGCAGGGCTGGCACTGCCTTTTTGGCGAAGAAATGCCGGCTTGGCACTCTCCACCGCGGCTCGGCACAAAAGCCATCATTTCTCGGAAAGGTGCTGAGTCCACCACTTGGAAAGGGAGGGACTGCAGCACCCCCAGCAACTTGGACAGGAAGGACGTTCAGCTTCTGCACCGTCGGGTGCGTGCTCGCAAACGGATTCCAAGAAAGACTGCTGACGGAATCCGTGAAGAGGAGTAGCAGGAGAAGGAGCATATGAACGAGCGGAAGATGCCAACGAGCGACAACTCCCCTCAGCAGAGGTGTTGGAGCCTTGACTGGCTGATAGAGTGGCGATTTATGTCGGGTGATGGAGCAAGTAACGGAGCGGGTGATGGAGCGGGGGCTGGGGCAGGCAGAACCGCCGTATCTTTATCACGGTTTTCCCAGGCCACCGAAATGGTGATGCTGCAAATGCTAACGCAACGCTGTAGTCCCAACATGGGCCCCCTGGCCACGCTTGACTTTCTGGCCACATAGTCGACATACGGCTACGTTTACTTCCTCGGGCGGCTTGACGAAAAATTGCCACAACAAACCGCCGAGTAGGAAACTTTGCCCCCGCTACTCCTCACTGGCTGACTGCTACTTCCTCCGTGCACACCGGCACCACTACTGGCCGTGGTGGTAGGCTGCAGTGGAGCTGGTGCTCTACTGCCCGTGGCCGTTTGCCTCCACTGACACTGCTGCGACCCTGCTGCCCTCCTGGGCAACCCACCGACTGTTTTGCTCGCTGGCAACTGGCACCCCTCTTCTCCTGATGATGCGGAAGCAAATAGCCTGATGACGACGGGGGCTGCCAAGTGCGATCAGCCTCATCATCATCATCAATTAGGGTCTCCGCGTCACTACTAAGCCCCCTCGGCTGCGTGTGGGTCAGGAGACAGACCTGTCTCTAGACCGGCTACCGAGCCACTCTCCTCGCCAGTACTTCTTCGCCTGGCTGCTGAAGAGGCGGATGTCTCCCCCCGTTCCTGAGCGCCCTCTGTTAGCTCTTCCTCACTGTACAGTGGGGCTGAGCCCACAGCATGCGATACTTCGCTTGGTGAGGGAACACCAAAGGACAGGGGCAGGGTAGAGGACACGTGATTTCAGTGGGCTTGCTCCCGGGCCATGCCAACTAACGGTTTGTGTCTGACGTACCCACCGACCGTTGGCTGTAGGTGTCAGAGGTGACCTGGGAAGAGGAAGACGACCCGAGCCAACCAATCGATGACGGCAGGGTTGTCGGTGGAGACACGACCGCTGGATGACACCGGGAGCACTGGCCTCTGGCTGCGGCTAGTGCTGCCTCGACCCCTTCCTCTGCTGCCACGTCTGCTCGCTCCTGAAACATTGCCTCCTCTGCCACTCCTCTGCGTGTTGTCTGACATACTCTTTAATTCTATAAGCAACCCCAAAAATAACGTAACGATTCTGTGTCCCTCAGTAACAATTCTGTGTCCCTGAGTAACGATTCTGTGTCCCTGAGTAACGATTCTGTGTCCCTCAGTAACGATTCTGTGTCCCTGAGTAACAATTCTGTGTCCCTCAGTAACGATTCTGTGTCCCTGAGTAACGATTCTGTGTAGTCCCTGAGTAACGATTCTGTGTCCCTCAGTAACGATTCTGTGTCCCTGAGTAACGATTCTGTGTCCCTGAGTAACGATTCTGTGTCCCTCAGTAACGATTCTGTGTCCCTCAGTAACGATTCTGTGTCCCTGAGTAACGATTCTGTGTCCCTGAGTAACGATTCTGTGTCCCTGAGTAACGATTCTGTGTCCCTCAGTAACGATTCTGTGTCCCTGAGTAACGATTCTGTGTCCCTGAGTAACGATTCTGTGTCCCTGAGTAACGATTTTCTGTGTCCCTGAGTAACGATTCTGTGTCCCTGAGTAACAATTCTGTGTCCCTGAGTAACGATTCTGTGTCCCTAAGCAACGATTCTGTGTCCCTGAGTAACGATTCTGTGGCCCTAAAGTCTCTGTGCCCTAACTCTGTCCCTAATACAAACAGGTCTGTCTCTCTTGAATGACCGGAGGCTAATGGAGAATTCTAAGATGGCCGCGATTTATAGCTCCACCATTACACAGTGCTGGCTGGCTGCTGATTGGCTAATGCGATCACATGTCATGAATGAATGCATTATGGGTCAGCGCGCCTTGTCTGCGCGCCTTCCCAGAGATCCCCGCTCCATCGCCACACATGTCGCCGCCATTTTTGGGAAAATTCGATTCGTGCATCCGAAGTTTGCTAATTTTCGGATTCGGCGGCGCGAATCGAATATTTCCTAATCTTCGAAACGAATTCCACTTCGTCATGTTCGATTCGCTCATCTCTAGTTGTATTCAAAAGGTTTGCAGAAAATAAACAGAAACATGAAAATAAACCCTTGCCATCCAGGCACTAACTAAACAAAAGGTGTTTCCTCTCTCAGAGGTGAAGGGCTTCTCCCTGTCACCGAAATAAAACAAAAGCAAACCTTTTCTTGTAGTATAGTAACACACACAGCTCTCTCAGAACACCTCTCTGAGTCCCAGGCCACGAGCAACTCCTTGCTCCAGCCCTGTCTTATTTATACCACCTGCTGGTGGTCATCAGTGAGCCCAAACTCTGGTCCGGACCCACCTGCTTAACTGTGGTCCGGACCCCCCGAAAACCCGAGTGGACTCCACCTAAACGGTCAGGTATGAGCATATGCGAGGTGACACATAGCGTCCCTCTATCACCTCGCCGTTCATCCTGTCACAAGAT
Organism: Staurois parvus; assembly: GCA_951230385.1. Lineage (NCBI taxonomy): Eukaryota > Metazoa > Chordata > Amphibia > Anura > Ranidae > Staurois > Staurois parvus. Next base: position 21,930 of record CATNWA010000692.1, read on the forward strand.
GCAATAGGAGTCCCAAGGGGGGGTACCCGATGAATTCAAGGCCAGAGTCCAGGTGGCCGCAGGATTTGAATCCCTATTCCTCTTCATCACTGAGAACAAGAATGTAGATTGGATAAACTACATCTACTATAATCAACAACGGTTTGTAAACTACACACGAGATGCCCTAAAGGGGATAGCAGAGCAGTTGGAGGCTACTTCTAACATGGTCTTTCAAAATCGTATGACACTCGATATGTTATTAGCTGAAAAAGGGGGGGTCTGTAAAATGATACCAAAGACCATAACCTGCTGTATGTATATCCCAGATATCACAGGCCCAAATGGGAAGGTGACACTGGCCATCAAGAGGTTGGAGGACCTGTCAAATGAACTTAAGGAAAATGTAGGTATTACACATCCCTAGGATCAGTGGTTTGGATGGCTGAGTGGCTGGCAGAAAGCCCTCGCCCAAGCAGGGGTGGTTATCCTGGGTATTATCATTCTAATGGCAGTAGTCGCCTGCTGTGTGATCCCTTGCATTAAGAGGCTAATAGGAAAAGCTGTGAACGAAATCTCCCCTACATTCCTGAACTATAACAATGTTGAACTCCCCCGTGAAGAAAGGGAATCCTATACTCCCTTACAGACCATGGCCCCTGATCATCATATTTCACACTTATAAAAAAAAGGGGGAATGCTACAATTTCCCCCCCTTAACAAACAACTATAAGCAGGGAAAGACAGTGTCTGACTGTGGCCTTCTCAGGACGCATCGAGACTCTAGGGATGGATTAGCCACTCGGGGACTCTATATGCGTCTTAAAAGAGTTCCAAGGGAGAGCCACCAGGCAGTTAGGACATCAGAAGACATAGGGACAGTCAGGAATAAAATAGACATTTTAAGGGGGGATTGTAGTGGATTGTGATAGACAGTCCAAGTTCTATTAGATGATCAGTAAAATGACAATTTTATAGTCTTGCTACTTTCTGCTTCTTGCTCTTTAAATTCCTTACTCTCTTAAGTAAACAATCAGATATAGGTTGACAGAACAATGATGATAATTAAGATGGCGCCTTCATCCGCAGTCTCACCCTAGGTGACTCATTAGGAGAAAAGTATCTTTTAATGTAAAAACAACCCCCATAAAAGGGAATGAGTCTTTTTGGGGACAATGATTGGAAGAAATCAACACGGATGGAAGAACACGCAGAAACCCAGTGGACTTTTCACCCAATCAATGTATATGCTTTGCCTGCATCATAAGCCCTATAAAATGATACTGTTAGTTCCTCAATAAAACAGAATTTTAGGAAGTTGGCAAACTGCAACAGTGTCAGTGTCTTTCTTCCACGCACGCACGTAATTCTATATTAATTTGGCTCACTGGTAGATCACGGTAAATGGTCTGTAAGTGACCGAGTCCAAAACAACAGCAGTCGAGCAGGCATGTATAGCAGTCAGGTACTCCATCCGTCTCACATCAGCAATAATTTTAAACAGCGTTGACATCAAAGGAGGTATAGAAGATAGCCAACACATAGGAATGCTTCTTCTGGCCGCAGTCAGAATATGTGTGGAGAGTTTCCTGGCCATTCTGGGAAGACCTGGGAATGGCAGGCTCAGTAAAAAATACAGAGGTTCAAAAGGGAGAGAGGTCTACAAAATAATTGTAAAAAGACAAAACCTCTCCCCAAAAAGGAACAATGGATCCACAAGTCCAAAAATATGGAGGAGGGAGCCAAAATCTTATCCCAAATTTTCTTCCATTGCGTAAGGTCAATGTCACATTGCAAAAACTGGGACCACTTGCGCATGTAATGATGAGTGTCGATAGAGAGGGGGGCAGCATCCATAAAAAGTTGGTATATATTAAAAATTATGCCCTTTTGATGTGGACCTTGTATGCATAGATGCTCAAAGGGGGTAGGTTTCCCAAGAGTCAACGTGGGGGACATGGTGGAGAAAAAGTGACATATCTGGAGGTATATATATATAAATATTGAGAAGGCAGATCTTTTTTCTGGAGATATGAGAATGGTTGCAGCTTACGAATAACAGGATGTACTAGGTGGCACAGTTGGAAGAGCTTGGTTGTGACTCAAGGGGACATTTGGGGCACCGCCAAACTATCTGGAAGGTTGGGGTTAAAAAGGATATAAGTCAGTGGGGAGCAATCAGAGGTCAGTGCAAACCTAGTTCTACATTTCTGGCAAATATTCATAGAGAATTGCATGGGGCCAAGGAACAGAAGTAAGGTTAGTACCCAGATATTTTAGAGAGCGGGTGCACCATCGATACGGAAATGATTCTTGAAGGGACGAGAGGACAGCTGGTGGGATATGGAGTGGGAGTGCTACAGTCTTGGAGGTGTTAACCCTGTAACCGAGAGAGTCCCGAACTGTCGGAAAAGTTTATGCAATGCTGAAAGGGAAATTTGGGGATTTGAGAGTGTAAGGAGGATATCATCCACAAAAAGGGGCAAATTTGTATTCACGGCCATCAAACGTTATGCTTTGTATGTCGGGATGGGACTGGAGTTCAATAGCCAGTGGTTCCAAACAGAGAATAAACAATAGAGGAGAGAGAGGACATCCGTATTGCGTACCATTCGACATCTGGAAAGGATGTGAGAGAAAAGAGGCCATTCTGACCTGTGAGGAAGGATAAAAGTAGAGAGCTTTTAAAGCTGCCACAAAAGGGCCAAACTTCTCCAAGACCATAAACATATAAGGCCAGCTGAGACGATTGAATGCTTTTTGGGCATCCAAGCTCAATAAAATAGTGGGAATGGAGTCAACCAGATCAATAGATCTCCTGGTGTTATCCGCTGCATGTCTGGCAGGGACAAAACCTACTTGGTCTCTGTGTATGAGTTTGGAGATGAGTTTAGACAGCCAGTTGGCTAGGATCTTAGTAAAAATCTTGTAATCAGAATTCAGTAGAGCAATAGGATGGTAATTATCTAAGATAGAATGGTCCTTGTAAGGTTTGGGAATTACAGAGATGTACAGTATGGACGGGAAAAGTCAGCTTGGGGAGTAATACCTCTAAAAAGGTTTGTGATAGAGAGAAAGAAGGTGGGGAGCCAGGATACCAATGAAAGTCTTATAATAAGAGTAGGGATGTCCATCTGGTCCCGGGATTTTGCATGAGGGAGATGTTTGACTGTATCAAATAGTTCTTCAGATGAGATGACAGCATTGAGGGCCGCAATATCAGAAGACGAAAGCTTTGGCAACAATAGAGGGTCAGAAAACCTATCAAAAGAAATGAGAGGAGGATGGAGGTCTGGGGTCAAACAGTTGTAAAGGGATTCATAATATGAGCCAAAAAGGGAGACCATTACATGAGGATCATAAGTAGGGCTCCCATTCGGCTGGACAAGGTGGTCCGGCACCGTAGAGGGGGACTGTGCTTTAAGTCTATTAATGAGCATACGATGAGGTTTGTTAGAAAATTCGTAGAATTTTTGCCTGACCCAGAGGAGAGATTTTGTGGACTTACAGGCATCAAGGGCCTTGATTTGGTCACGAAGAGAGGTCACTTTATACAGCCCAGAAATAAACGGCTTCGCAAGGAGTCTACGTTTAGCCAGGGTTAACTGGCAGACTAGAGCAATCCTGGCACCCTCTGAGGATTTCTTCAGGCGAGTACCCATGGAGATACAAAGGCCACGAAATACCGCCTTATGGGCTTCCCATACGGTTGAGGTAGATGTTGCAGAGCCTACAATAAGTTGAAAGTACATATCAAGTCCCTGAGGGAACTCAGCACGGAGATGTTCCGTGGTTAAAAAGGTCTCATTGAGGCGCCAATGGCCTGTTTTTCGCATAACATTAGGGAATAACATGTTTAAGGTCAAGAAAGCGTGATCAGACCATGTGATGGGATTGATGTCAGAGAAGAGGAGCTGAAATGAAAAAATGATCTAGGCAGGAATAACTACAATGAGGTGTAGAATAGAAGGTAAATTGTTTGTGGGTAGGATGTCGAATCCGCCAGGCATCAGAGACGATGCTCCCTGATCAATTTGCGGAAGGATTTTGAGGAGGAGCATTGTCGCTTCGAAGGAGTGGACTCGAAGAGAACCTTCCTATCTCTGTGGGGTGAAAGGATTAAATTAAAGTCACATTCCCCCTATAATCATATGTGGAGTGGAAAAGGAGCCTAATTTATGTTTGTGTGAGGAACTGTAACTGACCTGAGTTCGGAGCATAGAGATTCATTAAAATAAGGGGGGTGTCACCAAGCATACATTCTAAGATAATGTAGCGACCATGTTGATCGACCTTGGAGGAAACAATCTGAAGGGAGCAATGTGTCCGAATCAGGATTGCCACACTAGCCTTACCAGATGGGTCGAACGTGAATAGGATTGGGAAAAATACCTAGTGGCAAAACGAAAGGAGCCTGTTGATTTAAAATGAGTCTCCTGGATAAAAATAATATCTGCTCCTGAGGATCGGAATTCCTTCAAAGCCATCCACCGCTTCTGAACATAATTAAGGCCTTTAACATTATATGACAGAAGTCTTAAAGCCATCACAAAATGACAATGAGTACCAGCAGAAAAGATAAATGAGATACCATCGATGAGACAAAACAGAAAACTAATAACAATGATAGATAAACTAGAAACATTATAGTAGAGAACATAGATATCCGTAAGGATATGTACTTGGGAAGGACATCAACACCCAAGTCGTCCAGGCAAGAGACTGGACGGGACCGGGGGCAACACGACAACCGGAACATAACAGTCGTCAAACTCGGCCAAAAAAAAAAGAAAACATAACAAATAAAGGCACCAAGCACAGAAAGGGGAGAGGGAGAGGGGGAAGAGAGGAAGGGTGGGGGGGGGGGGGGGGAGGGGGGCTGGGGGGAGGAGGGGGGAGGGGGGAAGAGAGGGGATAAGGATACAACCCTGAAGAGTTCACAAATGAACACCTCAGCAAAGCATCAGGCAGGCTCATCGATGGAACGAGGGGGACGAGGACGTGGAGGCGTACGTGAAAGACACCTCCGGCCCCTATGAACTGGTGTCGAAATCTTGTTGGGAGTGACGGAAGGACGAGATGGAGTAGGCGGCAGGGAGGAGGAGTCTTCCGGTAGAGGAGGTAGCCCCAATTGCTTCAGAAAGGAGTCCGTCTCTAAGAGATCACGAAGAGTAACTTGGGAATTATCCTTGGAGACGACCAGCTTGAAGGGGAAACCCCAGTGATAGGGGACACGGTGATGTTGAAGATGCGTGGTAATTGGCTTCAGCGCCTGCCGTTTTGGTCAGGGTAATCGAAGAGAGATCACAAAAAAGCTGTAGCCTGTCCCCTTTAAATTCCAGGGAAGGGTTGTTTTGTACGAAGGCTAACAAAAAAATTAAAGCAGACAATGAAAATCACGCGGTCTGGTGCCGTCAGCAGGTCTGGGGCCTAGTGATCGATGGGCCCTGTCCAGGCGCCAATCCGCTTCTGGGACCATGGGGGCGGTTGCAGTGAAAAAACATAGGAGATGTCGGCGGAGTTGGGAATCGGCAACAGATTCGGACATACGGCGAAAACGGATGTTCTGCCGGCGTTCCCTGTTTTTTAGGATCCTCTTGTTGGAGCTGAATTTTGGACATGATTACGGATGTTCTGCCTCCGTTCCCTGTTTTCTGGATCCTCTTGTTGGAGCTGAATTTGGTGTGTTTCAGATATGCATTGTCTTCTTCTAAGACAGGGACGTATTTCACCAATTCATCAAATTTATTATCCAATTGGTCTGCAACGGTCTCCGATCTGAGCTATTTCCCCACGAAAATCCAAAGCCAATTTCCCCCACTTCAGCGGATATAGAGGCGGTAATATTGCATACTAATACAATTTTTTCCTCTAGTGAAGATACCGTGAGAGCAGGTGAAACAAGCGGATTGGCAGGAGCAGTGGGAGGCATATTCAATGCAGGTCGCTCTGTCGCCCCTTCTACAAGGATCAGGGGTTCGGATTCCTCCATCTGGGAAGCATGAGAAGGTGGAGAGGTTGGCTGTATTATATGGGTAGGTGTAGTACCTCCGACTGCCACTGGGGGCCCGGAGCTCGTTCTCGGGATTGCGGCCGAAATTGAGGCCGGGGATTGCGGCCTATGTAGAAACCGCTGCTGCAGGGAAGGCCGTGGCGGTGGGGAAGGGGGCTTCCCCATTATCACTGGGGATCGTGCTGGGCTGGGTGCCTGGCTTGTGTGACTCACCCAGGGATGCTTACAGGACAGCAGTGCGCCGAGGGTTAGTCTCTGATGCCGGGAGATGAACGAAGCTCAACGGGATGCGGCCGTCTTCATCCCTGGCCGCGCATAGCGCGCCCGAGATGCAGCTTCTTACCAACAACATCAGTGGTGAGACACTGGAACTCAGTGTCAGCCTATATACTCTGCTTCTACTCTTTAAATCATTTCTATGATTTCTAATCTGCCATGCAAATGTGCCTCTAGCTACCTATGGGTCTTCAATGCCTGGCATAGCTCTATGCCATACTGTTTACTGAACTCTGAACTAAGCTCAGTGGATTGCTTTAAAAAAGGCCTGGATTCTTTCTTAGATACACAGAATATAACTGGATACTAGCATTTATAGGTAAAGGTGACCCAGGGAATATCTGATTGCCTCTGGGGGAATCAGGAAGGAATTTTTTTCCCTGCAGGAGCAAATTGAATCATGCTTTGCTGGGGTTTTTTGCCTTCCTCTGGATCAACTCTGGGTATAGGATTATAACTAGAGATGAGCGAAGTATTCAAAAATTCGTTTCGGACTGATTCGGCGAATTCGTGAAAAAATTTTGAATCGAGTCGAATATATTCGCTGCGAATTTAACTTATAAAAGGGTGTTTCTAGGCTTCAGAGAGCCTTTATATTAGTGCAGAACACTGTACCTTTAATTTAAATGCCCTTGGAGTCTGCTGGGGAAGAGAAATAATACTGTCAGTCAGTATGACATGCAGATGAGTGCCGTCGATCTTAGAATCACCGCACACTTCACTCATTTGGGCAGTCACGGGGCCAAAACCAGAGTGTGGGAGCCACAGTGTGGCGGTGGAGGCAGCAGCAATGGGAGGCCATACAGCACCCTATGACAAAATGGAACCACCAGCAGTGTGAGGAGACCTGAAAGTGGCACATGGCAGAGTGTGGCGATGGAGACAGCAGCAATGGGAGGCCGTACAGGGACCCATGACACACTCTGGACCTGGCAGCAGCATGAGGAGGCGGTACAGGGGCCCATGACAGATTACGGGCCTGGCAGCAGCATGAGGGAGTCGGTACGGGGGCCTATAGCAGATTACGGGCCTGGCAGCAGCAATAGGAGGCCGTACAGGGACCCATGACACACTCTGGACCTAGCAGCAGCATGAGGAGGCGGGGGTACAGGGGCCCATGACAGATTACGGGGCCTGGCAGCAGCATGAGGAGTCGGTACGGGGGCCCATGGCAGATTACGGGCCTGGCAGCAGCAATGGGAGGCCGTACAGGGACCCATGACACACTCTGGACCTGGCAGCAGCATGAGGAGGCGGTACAGGGGCCCATGGCAGATTAGGGGCCTGGCAGCAGCTATGGGAGGCCCGTAATCTGCCAGCATCCTATGACAAAATGGAACCCACAGGAGTGTGAGGAGACCTGAAAGTGTCACATGGCAGAGTGTGGCGATGGAGACAGCAGCAATGGGAGGCCGTACAGGGACCCATGAGACACTGTGGACCTGGCAGCAGCATGAGGAGGCGGTACGGGGGCCCATGGCAGATTAGGGGCCTGGCAGCATCTATGGGAGACGCCCGTAATCTGCCAGCACTCTATGACAAAATGGAACCCAGCAGCAGTGTGAGGAGACCTGAAAGTGGCACATAGCAGAGTGTGGACGATGGAGACAGCAGCAATGGGAGGCCGTACAGGGACCCATGAGACACTGTGGACCTGGCAGCAGCATGAGGAGGCGGTACAGGGGCCCATGGCAGATTACAGGCCTGGCAGCAGCAATGGGAGACGCCCGTAATCTGCCAGCAACCTATGACAAAATGGAACCCAGCAGAGTGTGAGGAGACCTGAAAGTGGCACATAGCAGAGTGTGGCGATGGAGACAGCAGCAATGGGAGGCGGTACAGGGACCCATGAGACATTGTGGACCTGGCAGCAGCATGAGGAGGCGGTACAGGGGCCCATGGCAGATTAGGGGCCTGGCAGCAGCAATGGGAGACGCCCGTAATCTGCCAGCAACCTATGACAAAATGGAACCCAGCAGGAGTGTGAGGAGACCTGAAAGTGGCACATGGCAGAGTGTGGACGATGGAGACAGCAGCAATGGGAGGCCGTACAGGGACCCATGAGACACTGTGGACCTGGCAGCAGCATGAGGAGGCGGTACAGGGGCCCATGGCAGATTAGGGGCCTGGCAGCAGCAATGGGAGACGCCCGTAATCTGCCAGCAACCTATGACAAAATGGAACCCAGCAGGAGTGTGAGGAGACCTGAAAGTGGCACATGGCAGAGTGTGGCGATGGAGACAGCAGCAATGGGAGGCGGTACAGGGACCCATGAGACACTGTGGACCTGGCAGCAGCATGAGGAGGCGGTACGGGGGCCCATGGAAGATAAGGGGCCTGGCAGCAGCAATGGGAGACGCCCGTAATCTGCCAGCAACCTATGACAAAAATGGAACCCAGCAGGAGTGTGAGGAGACCTGAAAGTGGCACATGGCAGAGTGTGGAGATGGAGACAGCAGCAATGGGAGGTGGTACAGGGACCCATGAGGACACTGTGGACCTGGCAGCAGCATGAGGAGGCGGTACAGGGCGCCCATGGCAGATTAGGGGCCTGGCAGCAGCAATGGGAGACGCCGTAATCTGCCAGCAACTATGACAAAATGGAACCCAGCAGGAGTGTGAGGAGACCTGAAAGTGGCACATGGCAGAGTGTGGCGATGGAGACAGCAGCAATGGGAGGCGGTACAGGGCCCATGAGACACTGTGGACCTGGCAGCAGCATGAGGAGGCGGTACGGGGGCCCATGGCAGATTAGGGGCCTGGCAGCAGCTATGGGAGGCCTGTAATCTGCCAGCATCCTATGACAAAATGGAACCCAGCAGGAGTGTGAGGAGACCTGAAAGTGGCACATGGCAGAGTGTGGCGATGGAGACAGCAGCAATGGGAGGCGGTACAGGGACCCATGAGACACTGTGGACCTGGCAGCAGCTAGAGGAGGCGGTACGGGGGCCCATGGCAGATTAGGGGCCTGGCAGCAGCTATGGGAGGCCTGTAATCTGCCAGCATCCTATGACAAAATGGAACCCAGCAGGAGTGTGAGGAGACCTGAAAGTGGCACATGGCAGAGTGTGGCGATGGAGACAGCAGCAATGGGAGGCGGTACAGGGGACCCATGAGACACTGTGGACCTGGCAGCAGCTAGAGGAGGCGGTACGGGGGCCCATGGCAGATTAGGGGCCTGGCAGCAGCTATGGGAGACGCCCGTAATCTGCCAGCAACCTATGACAAAATGGAACCCAGAAGCAGTGTGAGGAGACCTGAAAGTGGCACATGGCAGAGTGTGGCGATGGAGACAGCAGCAATGGGAGGCGGTACAGGGACCCTTGAGACACTGTGGACCTGGCAGCAGCATGAGGAGGCGGTACAGGGGCCCATGGCAGATTAGGGGCCTGGCAGCAGCTATGGGATGCCTGTAATCTGCCAGCATCCTATGACAAAATGGAACCCAGCAGGAGTGTGAGGAGACCTGAAAGTGGCACATGGCAGGGGCATGATTCATGGCGGATTTAGTCAGTTGTGTCAGGAAACTGGTGGTTTGAAATCCAGACTAATCCACGCCTGATTCATTTTCACAAACGTGAGTCTCTCCACACTTTAGGTGGACAGTCGTGTCCTCCGCGGAGTTACAATACCTCCTGCCGCACTAAACACGTGCTCCGATGCCACGCTACTGGCCGGGCATGACAGCCTTTCAAGGGCAAATTCAGCTAGTTGGGGCCAAAGGTCAAGTTTCGTTGCCCAGTAGTCAAGGGGATTGTCTACCTTGGTTGGCAGGGTGCTGTCCAAGTAGGCCCAAGCCTGTTGTTTGAGCTCCTGCTCCAGGTCCACCTGATGCTGCTGCTGCTGCTGCTGCTGCGGCTGGTTAGTAGTTTCCTCACTGCGCTGGTGAAGAAAGCTACTTATCATCGACTGCAGACTGAGGCAGCCGCTGCTGGTGGAGCTGCTACTGCCTCTACCACCCCACCCCTCCCCAGCTGCCATGGCAGCGGAACGCGAGCGCACAGGGCCCACAGTGTCTGAGGATGGACGCTGGCGCAGAAAGGCAGAGACCAACTGACTACATAGGTGGTTTTTATAGTACGTTATTTTGGCCTCCCTCTCAGCAGGTATGAAAAAGGCCACCATTTTGGAACGGTAGCGAGGGTCCAACAAGGTGGACAGCCAAAAGTCATCCCTCTGTCTGATGGTTATTATTCGGCTGTCGCTACGCAAGCAACCGAGCATGCTATGGGCCATTTGTGCCAAGGAATGCGAGGTACTCCCTGCCTCCATCTCCACAGCATACTGCCACGGTGCGTCTGGGTCCTCTGTCTCCTCCTCCTCTACCAGATGCTCCTGCTCCTCCACTCCTGTCCGCTGAGTGGAAAAACCACCCATTTCACTCAATAATTCCTGAGCACCAATGTCCTCCTCTACCTCCTCCTCTTCTTCCTGTCCTGCCCCCACAGGGGTCATGTGGCGTTGAGATCTGTGCGCCACGTCTACCGCACCCTGACCAGCCATTGTTAACAGCATTTTTTCCAGGACGTGCAACAGAGGAATGACGTCGTTCATCCCATAGTCCTGCCGACTCACGAATAGCGTGGCCTCCTCAAAGGGCCTGAGCAAGCGGCAGGTGTCACGCATGAGCTGCCAATGGCTGACATCTAAGTTACACAGGGGAGTACCTTTATCCGCTTGTAACATCAGGAAATCGGTGATGGCCTTTCGCTGCTCGTAAAGGCGGTCTAACATGTGTAGGGTTGAATTCCACCTTGTTGCAACGTCACAGATCAGGCGATGCTGTGGAATTCCGTTCTGCCGCTGCAGCTCAAGGAGGGTGTGCTTTGCGGTGTAGGAATGGCTGAAATGCATGCAAAGTTTACGTGACATTTTAAGGATGTCTTGCAGTGGGATGGTGGATTTTAGGAACCGCTTGACAACCAGATTGAACACGTGAGCCATGTATGGCGCATGGCACAACCTTCCTTGACGCAGAGCAGACACCATGTTCTTTCCGTTGTCGGTCAACATGGTTCCGATTTTCAGTTTGCGCGGAGACAGCCATCTGTCGATTTCTCTGTTCATTACACTCAGAAGTTCCTCCCCTGTGTGACTACGTTCGCCAAGCCATACCAGGTGCAGCACAGCGTTACACCGTTGCGCCTTGCACATGTGATATGCCGGTCGGGTAATGGGACTTGGCACGGGGGTGGCGGCTGAGGACACGGCGGAAGAAGAGGTGGTAGAGGCGGACATGTTTGCTGGACCAAGGACGTGCAAACGTGGAGGCAAAAGCATCGTGACCTGTCCAAGTTGCTGGTGCGGCAGTGCCGGCACCACGTTCACCCAGTGGCCGTAAATGACATGTACTGTCCCTGACCGTAGTTACAGCTCCACACGTCGGCGCTGCCGTGCACTTTGGCAGAGACCGACATGCTCAAAGACTGGCCCACCATCTCTTCTACATGTGAATGCAGGGCTGGCACTGCCTTTTTGGCGAAGAAATGCCGGCTTGGCACTCTCCACAGCGGCGCGGCACAAGCCATCATTTCTCGGAAAGGTGCTGAGTCCATCACTTGGAAAGGGAGGGACTGCAGCACCAGCAACTTGGACAGGAGGACGTTCAGCTCTTGCACCGTCGGGTGCGTGCTCGCAAACTGTTGTCTCTTGGAAACGGATTCCAAGAAAGACTGCTGACGGAATCCGTGAAGAGGAGTAGCAGGAGAAGGAGCATCTGAACGAGCGGAAGATGCCAACGAACGACAACTCCCCTCAGCAGAGGTGTTGGAGCCTTGACTGGCTGATAGAGGGCGATTGACATCGGGTGACGGAGCAAGTAACGGAGCGGGTGGTGGGGTGGGGGCTTATCACGGTTTTCCCAGGCCACCAAATGGCGACGCTGCATATGCTGACGCAACGCTGTAGTCCCAACATGGGCCCCCTGCCACGCTTGACTTTCTGGCCACATAGTCGACATACGGCTACGTTTACTTCCTCGGGCGGCTAGAGGAAAAATTGCCACACCGCCGAGTAGGAAACATTGCCCCCGCTACTCCTCACTGGCTGACTGCTACTACTTCCACCGTGCACACCGGCACCACTACTGGCCGTGGTGGTAGGCTGCAGTGGAGCTGGTGCTCCGTGGCCGTTTGCCTCCACTGACACTGCTGCGACCCTGCTGCCTCCTGGCCAACCCACCGACTGTTTTTGCTCGCTGCCAAGCTGGCACCACCCTCTTATCCTGATGATGTGGAAGAAATTGCCTGATGACGACGAGGCTGCCAAGTGCGATCAGCCTCCTCATCATCAATTAGGGTCTCCGCCTCACTACTAGCCCCCTCGGCTGCGTGTGGGTCAGGAGACAGACCTGTCTCTAGACCGGCTACCGAGCCACTCTCCTCGCCAGTACTTCTTCGCCTGGCTGCTGAAGAGGCGGATGTCTCCCCCCGTTCCTGACCGCCCTCTGTTAGCTCTTCCTCACTGTACAGTGGGGCTGAGCCCACAGCATGCGATACTTCGCTTGGTGAGGGAACAGCAAAGGACAGGGGCAGGTAGAGGACACGTGATTTCAGTGGGCTTGCTCCCGGGCCATGCCAACTAACGGTTGTGTCTGATGTACACACCGACCGTGGCTGTAGGTGTCAGAGGTGAACTGGGAAGAGGAAGACGACCGAGCCAACCAATCGATGACGGCAGGGTTGTCGGTGGAGACACGACCGCTGGATGACACCGGGAGCAATGGCCTCTGGCTGCGACTAGTGCTGCCTCGACCCCTTCCTCTGCTGCCACGTCTGCTCACTCCTAAAACATTGCCTCCTCTGCCACTCCTCTGCATGTTGTCTGACATACTCTTTAATTCAACGATTATGTATCCCTGAGTAACAATTCTGTGTCCCTGAGTAACAATTCTGTGTCTGTCCGTGAGTAACAATTCTGTGTCCCTGAGTAACAAATTCTGTGTCCCTCAGTAACACTTCTGTGTCCCTCAGTAACAATTCTGTGTCCCTCAGTAACAATTCTGTGTCCCTCAGTAACAATTCTGTGTCTGTCCCTGAGTAACAATTCTGTGTCTGTCCCTGAGTAACAATTCTGTGTCCCTCAGTAACAATTCTGTGTCCCTCAGTAACAATTCTGTGTCCCTCAGTAACAATTCTGTGTCCCTCAGTAACAATTCTGTGTCTGTCCCTGAGTAACAATTCTGTGTCCCTGGGTAACAATTCTGTGTCCCTGAGTAACAATTCTGTGTCCCTGGGTAACAATTCTGTGTCCCTGAGTAACAATTCTGTGTCCCTCAGTAACAATTCTGTGTCTGTCCCTGAGTAACAATTCTGTGTCCCTGAGTAACAATTCTGTGTCCCTCAGTAACAATTCTGTGTCCCCTGAGTAACAATTCTGTGTCCCCAGTAACAATTCTGTGTCCCCTGAGTAACAATTCTGTGTCTGTCCCTGAGTAACAATTCTGTGTCCCTGAGTAACAAATTCTGTGTCCCTCAGTAACAATTCTGTGTCCCTGAGTAACAATTCTGTGTCCCTCAGTAAGAATTCTGTGTCTTTCCCTGAGTAACAATTCTGTGTCCCTGAGTAACAATTCTGTGTCCCTGAGTAACAATTATGTGTCCCTCAATAACAATTCTGTGTCCCTGAGTAACAATTCTGTGTCCCTCAGTAACAATTCTGTGTCTGTCCGAGTAACAATTCTGTGTCCCTCAGTAACAATTCTGTGTCCCTGAGTAACAATTCTATGTCCCTCAGTAACAATTCTGTGTCCCTGAGTAACAATTCTGTGTCCCTGAGTAACAATTCTGTGTCCCTGAGTAACAATTCTGTGTCCCTGAGTAACAATTCTGTGTCTGTGTCCCTCAGTAACAATTCTGTGTGTCCCTGAGTAACAATTCTGTGTCCCTGAGTAACAATTATGTGTCCCTCAGTAACAATTCTGTGTCCCTGAGTAACATTTCTGTGTCCCTGAGTAACAATTCTGTGTCTGTCCCTGAGTAACAATTCTGTGTCCCTCAGTAACAATTCTGTGTCCCTGAGTAACAATTCTATGTCCCTCAGTAACAATTCTGTGTCCCTGAGTAACAATTCTGTGTCCCTCAGTAACAATTCTGTGTCCCTCAGTAAGAATTCTGTGTCCCTCAGTAATAATTCTGTGTCTGTCCCTGAGTAACAATTCTGTGTCTGTCCCTGAGTAACAATTCTGTGTCTGTCCCTGAGTAACAATTCTGTGTCCCTCAGTAACAATTCTTTGTCCCTCAGTAACAATTCTGTGTCTGTCCCTGAGTAACAATTCTGTGTCCCTGAGTAACGATTCTGTGTCCCTGAGTAACAGTTCTGTGTCCCTGAGTAACAGTTCTGTGTCCCTCAGTAACAATTCTGTGTCTGTCCCTGAGTAACAGTTCTGTGTCCCTGAGTAACAGTTCTGTGTCCCTCAGTAACAATTCTGTGTCTGTCCCTGAGTAACAATTCTGTGTCCCTCAGTAACAATTCTGTGTCCCTCAGTAACAATTCTGTGTCCCTCAGTAACAATTCTGTGTCTGTCCCTGAGTAACAGTTCTGTGTCCCTGAGTAACAGTTCTGTGTCCCTGAGTAACAATTCTGTGTCCCTCAGTAACAATTCTGTGTCCCTCAGTAACAATTCTGTGTCCCTCAGTAACAATTCTGTGTCTGTCCCTGAGTAACAATTCTGTGTCTGTCCCTGAGTAACAATTCTGTGTCCCTCAGTAACAATTCTGTGTCCCTCAGTAACAATTTCTGTGTCCCTCAGTAACAATTCTGTGTCTGTCCCTGAGTAACAATTCTGTGTCCCTGAGTAACAATTCTGTGTCCCTCAGTAACAATTCTGTGTCCCTGAGTAACAATTCTGTGTCCCTCAGTAACAATTCTGTGTCTGTCCCTGAGTAACAATTCTGTGTCTGTCCCTGAGTAACAATTCTGTGTCCCTGAGTAACAATTCTGTGTCCCTCAGTAACAATTCTGTGTCCCCTCAGTAACAATTCTGTGTCTGTCCATGAGTAACAATTCTGTGTCTGTCCCTGAGTAACAATTCTGTGTCTGTCCCTGAGTAACAATTCTGTGTCCCTCAGTAACAATTCTGTGTCCCTCAATAACAATTCTGTGTCCCTCAGTAACAATTCTGTGTCTGTCCCTGAGTAACAATTCTGTGTTTGTCCCTGAGTAACAATTCAGTGTCTGTCCCTGAGTAACAATTCTGTGTCCCTAAGTAACGTTTCTGTGGCCCTAAGTAACGGTTCTGTGTCCCTAAGTAACGATTCTGTGGCCCTAAGTAACGTTTCTGTGGCCCTAAGTAACGTTTCTGTGGCCCTAAGTAACGATTCTGTGGCCCTGAGTAACGATTCTGTGGCCCTAAGTAACGTTTCTGTGGCCCTAAGTAACGTTTCTGTGGCCCTGAGTAACAATTCTGTGTCCTATAAGTAACGTTTCTGTGGCCCTAAGTAACGTTTCTGTGGCCCTAAGTAACGATTCTGTGGCCCTAAGTAACGTTTCTGTGGCCCTAAGTAACATTTCTGTGGCCCTAAGTAACGATTCTGTGGCCCTAAGTAACGTTTCTGTGGCCCTAAGTAATGTTTCTGTGTCCCTAAGTAACGTTTCTGTGTCCCTAACTCTCTCCCTCAATACAGCCAGGTCTGCCTCTCTTGAATGACTGGAGGCAAATGGAGAATACTAAAATGGCCGCCATTTATAGCTCGACCATTACACAGTGCTGGCTGGCTGGCTGCTGATTGGCTAATGCGATCACATGTCATGAATGAATGCATTATGGGTCAGCGCGCCTTGTCTGCGCGCCTTTCTAGACATCCCCGCTCCGTCGCCGCACATGTCGCCGCTATTTTAGGAAATATTTCGATTCGCGCATCCGAAGTATGCTAATTTTCGGATTCGGCGCGAATCGAAATTTTTCTAATATTCGAAACGAATTCCACTTCGCCAAGTTCGATTCGCTCATCTCTAGTCATAACCCTTCTGGAAAAATCTCTCTTTAATAATATATGATTGTTCAATGTAATCACTTAATCTTGAGCAGTTCCTCATAATCTGAGTAAATTGACCCTTGGGTATACCCTGGATCCATTGGGGATGGTGACAGCTACAGGTCGGGATATACCGATGATTCTCCTCTATATGTTTTAAAAATATGTGTAAGGAATCCAGGGATCCTTCCCAGATCATCATAATGTCATCTATGAACCGTCTCCAAATTTTTAGACCTGTCCACTCTCTCTCCCAAAAATTTCAGTATGTTCCCATTTAGATAGGGAAAATATTGGCCAAGCTGGGCGCAAATTTAGCACCCATTGCCACACCCTTTTTCTGTTCGTAATATTCACCATCGTACCAAAAATCTTTGCTTTATATGTAATTCCGTGTAATTCTTCAGTGCCCATTTGATTGCTCCAATTCCGTCATCATGTTTTATACTAGTGTAAAGTGAATTAAAATCTATAGTAACCAAAAAGGTCTCTTATGAAACCGTCATATTCTCAATTAGATTAATGATAACCTGTCCATCTTTGAGATAAGCTGGCATTAATATAACTACTGGTTGCAAGAAAAAAATCAATATATTCACCTGTTCTCGAGTGTATAGATCCTATACCATTAGTAATAGGTCTTCCAGGGGGTTTAGTTAAATTCTTATGGATTTTAGGTAAATAATAAATAATCAGTATTTTACAATACGAAGGGATAAGATATCTAGCCTCTTTATAATTCACTATTTTCTGATCCTTGGCTGTCTCAATAAGATTCTAAAGTTGTTCTTATATACATTGGTAGGATTCCATTTAACTTTAATATATGTTTCACCATCACTAAGAATGGTGCTCATTCCTTCCTCATAAAGCATTACTATCCAATACCACCCCCCCCCCCCCCCCTTTATTGGCTGGTCTAATAACAGCATTTTTCTTTTCTTTCAGTAATGTTAGACCTTGATGAAAAAACTCATCCTCTTTTTGTTTTCTAATATGGAGATCTTTGAGATCTCCAATCACCATTCGCTTAAATACCTCTATATTTTGATTCAACGTAATAACAGGGTTGAAGGTAGATTTATTTCTAAATCCACTATGTGTATAAATACCAGAAATTGTGGTTTTGTTGGCCGATTTGGTTGGACCAGGTAGGGAAGCAAAATATTTCTTTATTTAATTTTCTGATATATTTATTCACATCTATGTATGCATCGAATGTATTTAAATTAGATTTAGGTGCAAATTTTAGACCCATATCTAACACTTCAATTTCTTTAGTTGTTAAAGGAATAGAACTCAGATTCTAAATACCTTCTCCTATGTCTCCTTTCTTTTCCTTTTGTTCTCGTTCCATTTAGCTATCTCTTTTTCGTAATACCCTGGACTTTGCTGGTAGGGTCCTTCCCCCTCCTCCCCTCTTTGGGCAGGTCCCTTCTCTATATCTCCCCTGTATTGTTTCTGATAATGATTTTGATATTCCCTTGGTAATCCCCTCCACCAACCTTGTTGGTAATAGGGAGCTCTGGGTGTGGGCCCTGGAGGTCTTCCCCTGTAATCCCTAATAGACGCTTCCTAAAATTTCCATTATTCCTATTTCCTCTAGGACTATCTCCATAATTATGGGGGGGGGGGTTATTCCTCTACCCATCCAAAGGTTGGAACTAGAGATGAGCGAATTATTAAAAAATTCGATTCGGCTGACTCGCCGAATTTGTGGAATAAATTCGATTCGATGCGAATTTGTTCGCTGCGAATTTAACTTATAAAAAGGGTTTCTAGGCTTCAGAGAGCCTTTATATTAGTGCAGAACACTGTATCTTTAATTTAAATGCCCTTGGAGTCTGCTGGGGAAGAGAAATAATACTGTCAGTCAGTATGACATGCAGATGAGTGCCGTCGATCTTAGAATCACCGCACACTTCACTCATTTGGGAAGAAGAAGAAGAAGAAGTAGGATGAGGATGAAGAAGAAGAAGAAGTAGGATGAGGATGAAGAAGAAGAAGAAGAAGTAGGATGAGGATGAAGAAGAAGAAGTAGGATGAGGATGATGAAGAAGAAGAAGAAGTAGGATGAGGATGAAGAAGAAGAAGAAGAAGAAGAAGTAGGATGAGGAAGAAGAAGAAGAAGAAGTAGGATGAGGAAGCAGAAGAAGAAGAAGAAGTAGGATGAGAATGAAGAAGAAGAGGAAGAAGAAGAAGAAGAAGAAGTAGGATGAGGATGAAGAAGAAGAAGAAGTAGGATGAGGATGAAGATGAAGAAGAAGAAGAAGAAGAAGAAGTAGGATGAGGATGAAGATGAAGAAGAAGAAGAAGTAGGATGAGGATGAAGAAGAAGAAGAAGTAGGATGAGGATGATGAAGAAGAAGAAGAAGAAGAAGAAGAAGTAGGATGAGGATGAAGAAGAAGAAGAAGAAGAAGAAGAAGTAGGATGAGGATGAAGAAGAAGAAGAAGAAGTAGGATGAGGATGAAGAAGAAGAAGAAGAAGTAGGATGAGGATGAAGAAGAAGAAGAAGAAGTAGGATGAGGATGAAGAAGAAGAAGAAGAATTAGGATGAGGATGAAGAAGAAGAAGAAGAAGTAGGATGAGGATGAAGAAGAAGAAGAAGAAGAAGAAGGATGAGGATGAAGAAGAAGAAGAAGTAGGATGAGGATGAAGAAGAAAAAGAAGAAGTAGGATGAGGATGAAGAAGAATTCCATTCCAGCAAAAAGTGTAATCTGCAGAGAGCTCCGCTATTTCTGACAGTTCTCTGACAGTTCCTTCACATTTACAGCGGTTGAAACATTGTATCTATTTGTTTCCGAATAAAAAACATCTGTATCCTAAATGGAAACAAATAGATACAATGTTTCAACTGCTGTAAATGTGAAGGAACTGTCAGAGAACTGTCAGAAATAGCGGAGCTCTCTGCAGGGACACTTTTTGCCGGCTGTAGAAGGGATGAAAATCGGCCGATCGGGGAAAATTCGATTCGTGCATCCGAAGTTTGCTAATATTCGGATTCGGCGCGAATCGAATTTTTCCTAATATTCGAAACGAATTACACTTCGCCAGGTTCGATTCGCTCATCTCTAGTTGGAACCTATTATGCACAGGGACATTAAATTGTTGCTTATAGGGGCTGTAAGGTTAACATTTACCCCTTCCTTTGTTTTTATATGGAGAGCCATAAAATTCTGGTCCCATTGTATGAGAAGGGGGCTTTCTATTATCCTCCATTTTATCCATTGATTGAGCTATAAAATAGTGGTGTTTATTTTTATTCACTTGCCGGGATTTAACTGGTGATGATTTGGTAGAGGGGCAGTTATTAGAGACAATATCCTGCCATTTGTAAATTGTATTCGATTGATAATCACCCATATCACAGACATATTTTTTATGTTTTTTTTCTTAATCTCTAGATCTTTTTTATCCAATTGATCATGTAGTTTTTTCAACAAATCATTATATTCCTTCCTATCCTTACATACCTCAACTTTATTTTTCAACTCAACCATTTTTGTTTCCACTATATGTAATTTATTTTTCTTTCTTTCTAAGAGCATATTGAGAAGTTGTCTCTCACATGTATGGAAAAAAACTTTCCATTCCTTATTCGAATCCTCATTCATAAGATCATCGTTGGGACCTAAGTCCCACCTTAGGCGTCTAGGTATAATATCCTCTGTGAGATATTTTTAGAGTTAGAGTGCCCATGCCGGCTTCAATATGTGGGGAGAACTACGAGACCCCTTTATAAAAGGCTTAGGGAACAGGTAGCCAATATTAAAAAAGGTAAAAAAGATCATAGCCTATCTAGGGATTTTAAGGATTTCCATTATTGTGACCCTAGGCTACTGAAATTCTGTGGAATAGATCAAATTGAAGCACATTGGAGGGGTGGCAATAAAACTCAAGATATTTCTAAAAATGAGACTTTTTTGATTTTCCAATTGGAGACATTAAAACCGAAAGGCCTGAATGCAGACCTAGATTTAAATTGTTTTATTTCAAATATCTGAATTAAATAGATCTCCTTTAGGTATAATTAAGAAGGGATATTGATTATAATTATTTTAGGTAATAATATTCAAATATTTTAATATTTAAAAAATTATAGTATGATATAATAGAATAATAGAATATAATATTTTAATGTAGTTAGATCTAGGAGGGTTTATATATTAGCATATTAGATAATTTTATTGGACTATTTTATAATAATGTTTATTTTATTTATTTTAATAAAATTTAGATATTAATAAAAGTGTAGGACTCTGGACTTATTAGAGTCTGGAGATTTGTGATTATGGTGTATAACAGGGGTGGGCAAACTTTTTGACTTGAGGGCCGCAATGGGTTCATATATTGGACCCGGGGGCCGGACCAAGTGTAGATGAATGATGTGTATGTGTCATCCATAGTAAGTATAGTAATTAATCCCCCATATAGTAATTAATCCCCCATAGTAATTCATCCCCCATAGTAAATCATCCCCCACAGTAATTCATCCCCCAAATAGTAATTCATCCCCCATAGTAATTCATCACCCATAGTAATTCATCCCCCATATAGTAATTCATCCCCCATAGTAATTCATCCCCCATATAGTAATTCATCCCCCATATAGTAATTCATCCCCCATAGTAATTCATCCCCCATATAGTAATTCATCCCCCATAGTAATTCATCCCCCATATACGAATTCATCCCCCATATAGTAATTCATCCCCCATAGTAATTCATCCCCCATATAGTAATTCATCCCCATAGTAATTCAGCCCCATATAGTAATTCATCCCCCATAGTAATTTATCCCCCATATAGTAATTCATCCCCCATAGTAATTCATCCCCCATATAGTAATTCATCCCCCCTATAGTAATTCATCCCCCATATAGTAATTCATCCCCCATATAGTAATTCATCCCCCCTATAGTAATTCATTCCCCATATTAATTCATCCCCCATATAGTAATTCATCCCCCATAGTAATTCATCCCCCATATAGTAATTCATCCCCCATAGTAATTCATCCCCCATATAGTAATTCATCCCCCATAGTAATTCATCCCCCATATAGTAATTCATCCCCCATAGTAATTCAGCCCCCATATAGTAATTCATCCCCCATAGTAATTCATCCCCCATATAGTAATTCATCCCCCCTATAGTAATTCATCCCCCCCATAGTAATTCATCCCCCATATAGTAATTCATCCCCCATATAGTAATTCATCCCCCCTATAGTAATTCATTCCCCATATTAATTCATCCCCCATATAGTAATTCATCCCCCATAGTAATCCATCCCCCATATAGTAATTCATCCCCCATAGTAATTCATCCCCCATATAGTAATTCATCCCCCATAGTAATTCATCCCCCATATAGTAATTCATCCCCCCTATAGTAATTCATCCCCCCCATAGTAATTCATCCCCCATATAGTAATTCATCCCCCATATAGTAATTCATCCCCCCTATAGTAATTCATTCCCCATATTAATTCATCCCCCATATAGTAATTCATCCCCCATAGTAATCCATCCCCCATATAGTAATTCATCCCCCATAGTAATTCATCCCCCATATAGTAATTCATCCCCCATATAGTAATTCATCCCCCATAGTAATTCATCCCCCATATAGTAATTCATCCCCCCTATAGTAATTCATTCCCCATATTAATTCATCCCCCATATTAAGTCCCCAAGTCCCCCCTGTGTCAATTCACTTACCTTTGCTCCGCGTTCCTCTCGCCGTGTTCCCGCGCCGTTCCGGTGTAGCATGAAAATCTGTCTCCTATGAGGATCTGTCCCCCTCGACGTATCTGCGCATGTGCCAGTTTCAGGCATTAGCAGCCGATCGGCGATCTCCGGCACATGCGCAGATACGTCGAGGGGGACAGATCCTCATAGGAGACAGATTTTCATGCTACACCGGTCTTCAGGGCGGACTGTGAGAGGAGCGTAGCGGGAGCCTAGCTCCGCGGGCCGGATTAAAAGGTCCGCCGGGCCGTAGTTTGCCCATTGCTGGTGTATAAAGTAGTAGTATTTTGGTAGAATTGGGATAAGGAATGACATATGAAATTCTGTATTTATATTTTAACACTAGATGGCGGATTGATTCATTTATGGATTTAGGTTCCTCTTTTATACATAATCTTTGAACTAATAATTATAAGTTATTATATATATGAATTTCATTCCCTGTATTATGAATTTCTCAATTGAGCACCTTATACTTAATATTATTTTGCAGAGAGATTCCTGTTATGTGGATTTAGTATATTCACTATTTTATGCATAATAATTAATTCCCCTGCAGAAGGTATCTGCTTATTTAGTATAGTAAGTATTTGGTAGGAAGATACTACAGAATATATTCATATTTGTTAATAATGTAATTAAATTGTATGATGGGGAAAGGCTGGTTATCGGTATTAGAGGAAGAGGTACGCTTAGCCCTAGTTAAAAAAGGCGGATTGAGATGCGTTGGTTATTAGAAAATACAGATAAATATGGCCGCTGATCCGATGAACACACCCCTTATGAGGAAGTCAGGAAGTGATGAAACGCGCCAAGGGACGTGACGTCGGACGTTGCATGGTGACCGGAAGTGGCGGAGCGGCCATCTTAATTGAGGGAATATTGTTATTGACGTTCCTGGAAGCTGCTCCTGAGATGGGAATGGGAATATAAGCGGTTTTTATGTGATTTTATATTATTTTAATGTAAGCACAACTAATAAAGCCTGAATTTAATTTATGTGACACACTACATATACTATCTTTTTTCTATGAGTGATTACCTATGGATGGCTCTGGGAAGCAATATGTCATGTTTGGAAGTATGGGATACCTAAGGATTGGTGGCCAATTGAATTATTTCTCTTAGAAGGCTTTTTGATCACATATTTAGGGTAAGAGTATTCACTCTAGCCACATAGAAGTGTTCACGGAGAAGTGTTTATATTGGAGTGTACACGGAGTGCCTCACTATTTCACGTGTTTTCACGTTGTGTTTTTATAGTGTGTTTTCACAATTTTTCACATATGTATATATGGTTTTGATCATTGATGCATTGAGGATAATATACTATCCAGTTTTTATGTTTTTTTTGGAGGTACACAGCGATATTGGATCATATTTTGGGATTATCACATTGAAGATTATATTTGGAAGGATTCACTGACACTAAAGATGATTTATATTTTGGACATTCAAGGGTGAAAGTGTGACTCGAGTGTCAAAATAATTTTATTCACATTTTTGTTTTTTGGACACCGATTTTTTTATCCAGTATATAGTGATCAGGGACACTGACTGGTGACAGTATGAAAAACAAATCAATATTTAAAAAAAAAATGAATTATTTTTTTATTTTGTATTACTTTTTTACCATAGTAAAACACTGTAACACTGTACTACTCTGGGGAACTGATCAGTATTTTTTTTACACATTATGATTGCAAGCAGCTTAAATGAATGAAATAGATTAATTCAATTTTGTTTTGTTGTGATTAGCTGTGATATATTGCAGTATATGTTATCCAAAACTCCCTGTTTTCATGCAAAAATTCCTAAATATATGTAGGGGTATATAGCAGTGTATAAAGGGTTTACACTGGGTCACACATACACATCTCAGTGTACAGTCTTGGCACAGCTCCGTGCTGGGATGAAGTAATTCCCACATGCAAATGTGAGATTTGCATCACCCCAGCCAATCAAAACTGGTGAAGACACTGAACACTGGAAGCAGACTGGGTAAAGATGGACACGTTGGTGATGGAGCGCAGTGCAGCGCAGATATTGCAGCTCTAGAGGGGATCACTTTGCTTGGAATGTGTGCCCTAATGTGCCAATAAACAGTTCATACTTGCACTTTATAAGCCAAAAGCTACTTTTTTTTACTTTTACTTTTACTAACTGTACACAATAAAATACTTTTCACTGTTATTGACTTTTTATTTTAGCGTTTCACATGGTAACAGGGTTAGGAGTTCAAAGGATGGAAAATTATCTGTACAACTAATGGGGGCAGGAAGATTGCACATCAGCGCTTCAGGTCAGCACCCTCTCTTGGCATGCTTAAACTGTTACTAAACCCAAAACAGTAAAATCAGTCTATATATGCAGAAAGCATGCTTGTTATACTCACTGTGGAACCTAAGGGTTAATCCTCTGCATTGTGTAAAAAGGCTGTTTGATCCCATCTTCTCTGATCCTCCCCTTTTTCTACTGCCCACAATCCATCTGCCATAGTACAGAGCTCTTTGTACATGCTCAGTTTGGTGTGTATTGCTAAAGATTTTTTTTTTTTTTTGGGAGGGGGAAGGGATGTCATGGAAATTTTGTATTGTTGGTCGAACTTTAAATGTGTCATATATTCGTGTTATTCATATGTCTCTCGTGTGGCTTAATTAAAGCTCTGAAGGCTGCAATTGGGCCATGCGCATGTACAATGTATGTATTACAGTACTCAGCTCGGTAATGGATGAAATGGCAGATCTGCGCTTATAGACTGGCGTGTATACCACCACGGCATTCGATGCGAATGCCGCTGGCAGTAGACCGCGGGCCTGTATCCACATATCAGCAGCATAGTACCACATGGACTTCATAACGCAAGGCGCCAAGCGGTACGAACTCCGCGTGTAGGCTTATGCATATCTTACAAACCATTACCAATCTGAACTGTATCTTGGATGGATGTGTTTTAATAAAGATCGTATCGGGCCCATCCAGGTACAGACTGATGTTTAGCTTAGGGAATGCTTGTACAAAGAATTTACATACCAATAGGAGCTAGTAGGACAGGAAATATGCCCTCCACAGAGGGCTCATGGGGGGAAGGGGAGGAAGTCTGCTGACCTCAGAGGGCTCATGGGGGAGGACCAGTGATAGATAATAGGAAAGGCTATGCTCCAATCGGAATGTATATCCCGTGTATAGGCACTCCCCATTGCATTGTTCGGTGGGAGGGGATTGACTTTATTCATGTGGGGGGCATGTGTGTGCTGGTAATAAAACCGGGGGCTGAGTCTGAAGCCGGCTTTTATGTGAATTCCAACAGCAGCCTTAGAGTGTCGTGTGATCATTCTAGGGTAACGGAGCTCCACCCCCCACATTTCAACAGAGCTAACCCATTTGGATGGGCAGGAATCGTGTAGTTTAGCTGCAGTCGTGGTAAGCGAGATTCGCACAGCTTTATGGGGGATTTCTGCGCATCCAACTGCGAGTACTCACGGTAAGGAGAAATTTGTTAAAGCGAATTTCCAAGACAGGGTGCATATGATCAGCACAGGGCCAGTCAGAACTGTCCAGACAGAGGGTCAGGGGTTATGCAGCCTCATAAGACAGTGAAAGCAAAATGAAAACTCCTCCTAAAACGTTAACCAAAGCTCAGTTGGACACTGATAGAAATCACAAGACTGCAATATACTGCTGATGAGAAAAGGTATTTATCAGTTTACATTTACTAAAATAATTGCATTTCCATGTTGTGTGTACTGTGGGAGACCAGGTATAGTGAATGCAGGGTCCTGGGTTTAGTAACACTTTAAGTACAGGCTTGTCAATTTTGGGCACTAGTACTGTGGAACTGGCATCTGTTTTGGGAGAAACCATCCAGTGCTGAAGGTTATACAGGCTGGTATCAGGGATAAATACAGATAAACAAATTATTTGAAGTGAACTTGATTCACAAAAAATCTGGCCAATTTGTTTGATCTGCTTCACTGACAAACCAGTAAGCTCAATTACTGGTTAAAGGTTTCAATGTAGCATTTGCAATTTGGCGCCATGGCTATAGCCTCCCTATGAAACATTTACTGCATACCTTGCTTCAGATACCACCCTAGTCCATAGTATGTGCTACTGTGTGCAGCAACACATGTATGATGCTTTAGTGTAACAGGGTGCCTTTGAAAATGAAAGGCACCACAACAGACATGCAGTTCCCTAAAATATAAAATATCCAGAGATAGTAAACATACCTCCCAACATTCCCTGGGACTGTCCTGGGATTTTAATAAAATCCCAGCATCCCACAAATCCAGGTTATGTCATGCTGCTGGACAGAGCCATTGCTAGTGCATATGCTTTGAGTGCAAATGCCATGACTGCTCACCATTGATTTTTAAATGGCCTGTGGGGCTTCTGCTGTACCACCCTTCTCCTACAATGCAATTTCCTAGGAACTGTGGGCAGTGACCTTGTGACTTAGCTGCACCCCACGAGGGTCATCTTGAGCTGCATGTGCTCTGGAGCCGCTGGTGCGTCTCATCTCCTGGTATGAAATACTATGCTGCAAAGAAGGGAGTTTTCTGTTTGATTAGTCAGAAGCTAAGAACTGAACCCAGGGAAATCTTGGTTCCCTGTAGCTCATGGGTAAAAAGCAAGTAGCCAGTTCTGGGTGGCTGCCAGAGTGAGAGGAAGCTACCTGCACAGATATAGTACAAGGTAATCACTACAACACATCTCACATTTCATGTTCTGCTGGGAGAACCCCATTGTAATATTTCATCTGTTTCCTTAAAACTCCCTAAGTCTTTTTACAGAGTATTATTATTATACAGGATTTATATAGCACCAACAGTTTGCTCAGCGCTTTACAATATAACGGGAGACAACACAGCAACAGTACAGTTCAATACAAGAGGGTTAGGAGGGCCCTGCTCCTTGGAGCTTACAATCTAAGAGGGAGGGGCTAATGGTACAAAAGGTAATAACTGTGGGGGATGGACTGGTAGGAGGAATAGAAGATTCCATTATTACCTGAAGGCAGATAGGCTTCCCTGAACAGACAGGTTTTCAGAGATTGCCTACAGATAATATGGTTTGGGTGATATTTGGAGACAAGATTGGTGATGTAATTTGGGGCAGAGTTATAAATGGCTTTACATTTTATTGTTCATGTTTTGAATTTTATTTGTTGGGCAATGAGAAAGCAGTTAGGGAATGGCAGAGAGGTATGGCAGATATGAAACGGTTAGTAAGGTGGATGAGTCTGGCAGCAGCATTCATGATAGACTGAAGAGGGGATAGCCTGCGATGAGGTAGGCCAATGAGGAGGGAGTTACAATAGTCAAGGCGAGAGATAACAAGGGAGTGAATAAGTTGCTTAGTAGTTTCCGAGGTTAAGAACGGGCGTATCTTGGAGATGTTGCGGAGGTGAAGTCTAGAAGATTTGGAGTATCAGTGATCTCTCTCCCCCCACAGAGTACCAATGCTCCCCTCTTCCTCTGCACAACATCAGTGCCAACCTTACCCTCCACAGAACACTACCCCCCCCTCTTCCTCCACAGAGCTCTAGTGCCACCCCTGTCTCTCATCAGAGTTTCAGTGCTCCTTCTCTCTCAAAACAGTACAGGGCCTCCCTTTCTCTCCACAGAGCAATAATGTCTCCTTCTCCCCCAACTATGCACCAGTGCCCCCCTTCCCCTCCTTGGGAATTTTTTTTCACCTGTTAACCACCAATGTTGGCATTTTTTCCTCCTCCTTCCCACCAACACTGATCTTTTTTCCTCACCTTGATTACTGAAGTCAGACTCTGGCCATGTCTCCCTGTCCATCAAATGCCAAGCATTTTCCCACTATGTGCTATACGTTAGCAATGTTTATCTGTTAGCTTTGTAAGGCAGGGAGTCACAGAGTGCTTGACATACTTACGTTTGATTTCCATTTGCCAGCTTCTGTTAAAAAAAAATATTAAAGGGTATTATGGGAATATCCTCTCACTGCTTCTGTCTCATATGGATTTTGTTTTTAAGGATGATAAAGATTCAGAGGAGAAGTGCAGACAACCTGCTGTCTGATCATTTAACCACTGGTTGCAGACTTTATTTTGCATTTATACTAGCGTGTTATGACAAGTCTTAGTTATGTGTGGAATGGGGTTCAAAAGTTTTGGACCTTGGACTTGGCTACATGATTCTTTATGTGGCTAATTTGCATTTGCAGAGACACAAATCCATATATTGTCTTGTTTTATCAACAATAAATGATGATGAATTCTTAAGGTGACTGACTGGCACCCTATTTTCTCTGTTTCCTTTGGATTTCTTAGTGGAGGCTGTCACAACCCGCAGTCGCCGCCACCAACAGGCGACAATCGCACAGCCGCGATTAACAGTAATACGTCACGCCCACGGCGTCAGACCCCAGACCTTCTCACCAAACTCGTGACCGAAGGACCGGCCGATCTAAAAACCGCGGTGTGACGCATGTAACTAACCCTCTACTGCCACCACCACTTATGTCAGAGACTGGGAAACTCCCGTTACCAAATACACACTATAATGATTGAAATATTGATCTATATAGCACGGCCCGCGGACCTGCTATACAGAGATATAACAAACAGTAGCATCTCTTCAAAGGCAGGGAGGCGTTTCAGGGCTTCCTGCATCTGAGGAGAGTCCCTGCTAGTTCCAGGCACCACAGTGCTAGCGCACTCAGGCAGTGGTGTGACGTTAACTTTTGGTGATCCTCCAGTGTCAGTCTCTGTATGCCCATCCTGTGAGGCCGTCTCTGAGCCACTGGCAATGTGGGTAACGGGAACCACTCCATGTTCAAGTTATGCCGAGTTCTGATTTGCTCGGATATCATACTCCACTAGATCACTAATCAAATCTTCACGAGTTTTGCGACCGACGTCCAATCCTCGTGAGGCACATTCAACTTTCAAATCACCTTTGCTCATTTTCTCGTAATCTGCTTCACCAGGCATAATTGCAAGCAAAGATAGAAGAGAAAAGTAGGAAAAGGAAGGAGCTGTTGTCTCTATTAATATACAGTGGGGCAAAAAAGTATTTAGTCAGCCACCAATTGTGCAAGTTCTCCCACTTAAAAAGATGAGAGAGGCCTGTAATTGGCATCATAGGTAGACCTCAACTATGAGAGACAAAATGAGAAAAAAAAATCCAGAAAATCACATTGGCTGATTTGGAAAGAATTTACTTGCAAATTATGGTGGAAAATAAGTATTTGTTCACCTACAAACAAGCAAGATTTCTGGCTCTCAAAGACCTGTACCTTCTTCTTTAAGAGGCTCCTCTGTCCTGCACCCATTACCTGTATCAATGGCACCTGTTTGAACTTGTTATCAGTATAAAAGACACCTGTCCACAACCTCAAACAGTCACACTCCAAACTCCACTATGGTGAAGACCAAAGAGCTGTCGAAGGACACCAGAAACAAAATTGTAGACCTGCACCAGGCTGGGAAGACTGAATCTGCAATAGGCAAGCAGCTTGGTGTGAACAAATCAACTGTGGGAGCAATAATTAGAAAATGGAAGACATACAAGACCACTGATAATCTCCCTGGATCTAGGGCTCCACGCAAGATCTCACCCTGTGGGGTCAAAATGATCCAAAGAACGGTGAGCAAAAATCCCAGGACCACACGGGGGGGACCTAGTGAATGACCTGCAGAGAGCTGGGACCAACGTAACAAAGGCTACCATCAGTACCACACTACACCGCCAGGGACTCAGATCCTGCAGTGCCAGATGTGTCCCCCTGCTTAAGCCAGTACATGTCCGGGCCCATCTGAAGTTTGCTAGAGAGCATTTGGATGATCCAGAAGAGGATTGGGAGAATGTCATATGGTCAGATACAACCAAAATAGAACTGTTTGTTAGAAACACAACTCGTCGTGTTTGGAGGAGAGAGAATGCTGAGTTGCATCCAAAGAACACCATACCTACTGTGAAGCATGGGGGTGGCAACATCATGCTTTGGGGCTGTTTATCCGCAAAAGGACCAGGACGACTGATCCATGTACAGAACAGAATGAATGGGGCCATGTATCGTGAGATTTTGAGTGCAAACCTCCTTCCATCAGCAAGGGCATTGAAGATGAAACGTGGCTGGGTCTCCCAACATGACAATGATCCCAAACATACCGCCCGGGCAACGAAGGAGTGGCTTTGAAAGAAGCATGTCAAGGTCCTGGAGTGGCCTAGCCAGTCTCCAGATCTCAACCCTATAGAAAATCTTTGGAGGGAGTT
>CATNWA010000693.1:0-63848 GCA_951230385.1 Staurois parvus
GGTTGCAATGTATTTGTCGCGGTTGCAATGTATTTGTCGCGGTTGCAATGTATTTGTCGCAGTTACAATGTATGTATTTGTCGCGGTTACAATGTATTTGTCGCGGTTACAATGTATTTGTCACGGTTGCAATGTATTTGTCGTATTTGTCGGGTTGCAATGTATATCTCGGCGGTTGCAATGTATTTCTCGCGGTTGCAATGTATTTGTCGTTGCAATGTATTTGCAATGTATTTTGACGCGGTTACAATGTATTTCTCGCGGTTACATGCAATGTCATTGTCACGGTTACAATGATTTTTCCTGCAATGCAGTTTAAACATTGTTTTCTCTATCAATCCCATGACGTGTTTTTATTGTATGACAGCTGTTTTATTCCAGAGTGGTGTTTTTCCTGTTCTGTGTATATTGTGTATATTCCGTACCCCTCCCCCGCCAGAGATTCCCCCCCCCCCCTTCCTGACCAGGCCATTTTTATTGCGATACGGCGCTACGTTACTGTAACTGACAATTGCGCGGTCATGCAACACTGCACCCAAATTAAATTTACATCTTCTTTTCCCCACAAATAGAGCTTTCTTTCGGTGGTATTTTCCTGTTCGTTATTTTTTGCACTATAAAAAAAAAAAAATAGACTGACAATTTTGAGAGAAAAAAAAACAATATTTTTGACTTTTTGCTATTAAACATATCTGGTAAAAAATAAAAACAATTACATTTCGTCATAAATTTCAGCCAAAATGTATTCTGCTCCGTGTCTTCGCTGAACAAAATCCCAAGACGTGTAAATTAAATTGGTTTACGTGACAGTTACAGCGTCTACAAATGGCGGGATTTTTTTTTTTTTTACTAGTAATGGCGGCGATCAGCGACTTCTAGCGGGACTGCGGTGGGCTTCTGACACTGGGGGGGGGGGGGACTGACTTTGTGTCACTGACATCCCCAGTGACACCAATATACAGTGATCAGTGCTTATAAAAAGTACTAATGGCACTGGGCAGGGAGGGGTTAACAATCTGGGGCCATCAGACAGGTAACTGTGCGCTGTGTGTGTGCTTCACTGTAAATACATTGCTTTGGATGGCTGAGCTATACAGAGCCATACAAAGCAGTGTGCAGGAGCTGACAGGGGAGAGATATGTATTGGGTCTGTATGTTTACAAACAGTTCCTCCCAATTGGCAATCACCGGGCGCTGGTGAGTTGTCACCGTCCAGGCCCGGGGGATTGACAGCCGTGGCTGTGAATGATGGTGCGGATAGGGTGCACGCCGCACCTCGTCGTCGCCCCCTACCCAGAAATGCGAAATCACGTATATATACATGATTTTGCACACCCGTGCCACCCTGTAGCAGTACTTCTACTACAGGGCGGATGGGAGGCGGTTATTACTACGGGCCATTTAATCGGGTTTATTCCAATTATTTGTTCTAATCTTTGGAGTTAACTGCCATTTATTACTGTCATTTCCCTAAACAATGACTTGTCCTTTTATCCATCAATGTACATGGCTCCTGTGTACAGGGCCCTAGTATCTGTATGTATGTGAGGGACCTTAGATTGTACGCCCCTTGAGGGTCAGGGACCCTCATATACAGTTGCAAGAAAAAAGTATGTGAACCCCTTGGGATTCCGTGGAGTTTTGCATGAATTGGGCATAAAATGTGCTCTGAACGTCATCTAAGTCACAACAATAGAAGAACACAGTCTGCTGAACATAATACTAACACAAACATTAGATGTTGCCATGGTTTAAATGCATTTTGCACATAACATGTAAACATTCACAGTGCAGGGAGGAAAAAGTATGTGAACCTTTGGACTTAATAACTGGTTGACCCTCCTTTGGCAGCAATAACCCCAACCAAACGTTTCCTGTAGTTGCAGATCAGACCTCACAGCGATCTGGAGTCATTTTTGGACCACTCCTCTTCACAAAACTTTTCAGTGTAGCAATATTCTTGGGATGTCTGGTGTGAATCGCTCTCTGCTTAAGGTCATGCCACAGCATTTCAATGGGTTGAGGTCAGGACTCTGACTGGGCCACTCCAGAAGGTGTAATCTGTGCTGTTGCAGCCATTGTTGTTGGTGAATGACTTGTATGCTTTGGGTCATTGTCCTGTTGCATCACCTATCCTCTGCGGAGCTTCAGTTGGTGGACAGACGGTCGTACGTTTTCCTGCAAAATGTCTTGATAAACTCTGGAATTCATTTTTCCCATCAATGACAACAATCCGTCCAGGCCCTGAGGCAGCAAAAGCAGCCCCAAACCATGATGGCTCCCTCCGCCATGTTTCACAGTGGGGATGAGGTTTTTGATGTTGGTGTGCTGGGCCTTTTTTTCCTCCACACATAGTGTTGTGTGTTCTTCCAAACAACACTCAATCTGGTTTCATCTGTCCACAGTATATTCTGCCAGTAGTGCTGTGGAACATCCAGGTGCTCTTTTGCAAACTTCAAACGTGCTGCAATCTTCTTTTTGGACAGCAATGGCTTCCTCCGTGGTGTCCTCCCCATGTACTCCATTCTTGTTTAATGTTTTCCTTATTGTAGATGTGTCAACAAAATGTTAGCATGTGCCAGAGATTTCTGTAGGTCTTTAGCTGACACTCTGGGATTTTCTTTACCTCATGCAGCATTCTGCGCTGTGCTCTTGCAGTCATTTTTTACAGGACGACCACGCCTCAGGGAGAGTAGCAACAGTGCTAAACTTTCTCCATTTGTAGACAGTCTGTCTTACCGTGGACACAGGAACATCAAGGCTTTTTTGGAGATACTTTTGTAACCCTTTCCAGCTTCATGCAAGTCAACAATTTTTGATCGTAGGTCTTCTGAGAGCTCTTTTCTGCGAGGCATGGTTCACATCAGACAGTGCTTCTTGAAACCAGCAAACCCAAAACAGGTGTCAGCAACACATCCCCAATATCATCACACTGATTGGAGTCAAGGTTGGCTCACTCCTGGCTCCAACTAGCTCTGGGGAGAAGTCATTAAGCTAGGGCCTCACATTACTTTTTCCTCCTAGCACTGGGGGTGAATATTTACATGTTATGTGCAATTAAACCATGGCAACATCTAATGTTTGGTGTAGTATTATGTTCAGCAGACTGTGTTCTTCTATTGTTGTGACTTAGCTGACGTTCAGAGCACATTTTATGCCCAATTCATGCAAAACTCCACGGAATCCCAAGGGGTTCACATACTTTTTCTTGCAACTGTATATTGTAATGCGCTGAGTAAATTGAGGGCGCTATATAAGTACTTGTAAAAAATAAATGTCGGTGTGCAACCATCACCTTCACATTTACAATGTTAGTTGTCCCTATATTTTTACGAGGATCGTTCAAGTCAAACAAAGACTTTTGGGTTCATATAATAAACAAAAAACAGATTTCAAGGAGTGAAAACTGCATTTATTTTTCAGCATTCTCCCCTGCTACATTTATACACTTATGCCAGTGTGACACTAATGCCTGGAAACAGGGGCAGACTGATAACTCATGGGGCCCCAGGGCCAATAGGGGATTATGGGGCCCCCGTGTCCTCGCCCACACTCAAACCACACCCAAAAAAGCCTATGAAAGGTACCAGGGGCATCTCATTGTACCCACTTCGCACAAAGAACATTTGTGAGGTCAGGTACTGGTGTTGGATGAGAAGAACTGCTCCCAGCTGACATTCCAATTCATCCCATAGATGTTCAGTAGGGGGTTGAAGTCACTGCCACTTGAGGCCTCCCACACCAAACTCATCAAACCACGTCTCTATTGAGCTGGCTTTGTGCACAAGGGCATAGTCATGCTGGAATAATCATGTCATAGGTAAAGGTGTGTGTGCACAACTGGCCATCAAGCCTCTTTGAGCTTGTTTGGAGAGATCCCAATTAAAATACCATGGGTTTCATATCCACTTTTCTGGGAAGGCACCTGGACACCTGACCATCAAGCCTCTATGTGCTTGTTGGACATCTCAATTCCATAACCATGGGGTTTCATTTGCACTTTTCTGGAAGGCTTGCCATAACCGCACGTTTCCAAACCCCAGAACCACTAAACAGCTCATGCCACTCCCTCATCATATCACAGACTCGACTACTGCAACTCCCCTCCTCACTGGCTGCCTCGCCGCTGGGCTATCCCCACCTCCTTCAGTCCAGCCTGAATATGGCTGCCAGACTCATTCACCTTTCCAACCGCTCTGTCTCCGCCACCCCCCTCTGCCAATCCCTCCACTGGCCTCCACTCAGTGTCCTCCACCCCCCTCTGCCAATCCCTCCACTGGCCTTCACTCAGTGTCCTCCCACCCCCCTCTGCCAATCCCTCCACTGGCCTCCACTCAGTGTCCTCCACCCCCCTCTGCCAATCCCTCCACTGGCCTCCACTCAGTGTCCTCCACCCCCCTCTGCCAATCCTCCACTGGCCTCCACTCAGTGTCCTCCCACCCCCTCTGCCAATCCCCTCCACTGGCCTCCACTCAGTGTCCTCCACCCCTCTCTTGCCAATCCCTGCACTGGCCTCCACTCAGTGTCCTCCACCCCCCCCTCTGCCAATCCCTCCACTGGCCTCCACTCAGTGTCCTCCACCCCCCTCTTCCAATCCCTCCACTGACCTCCACTCAGAGTCCTCCACCCCCCTCTGCCAATCCCTCCACTGGCCTCCACTCAGTGTCCTCCACCCCTCTCTGCCAATCCCTCCACTGGCCTCCACTCAGTGTCCTCCACCCCTCTCTGTCAATCCCTCCACTGGCCTCCACTCAGTGTCCTCCACCCCCCTCTGCCAATCCCTCCACTGGCTTCCGATTGCGCAATGATCAAATTCAAAATCCTAACACTGACGTACAAAGCCGTCCACCATACTGCCCCGAACTACATCACCGACCTAATATCCAAGTACCACCCAACACGCACACTCCGCTCCTCACAAGACCTCCTTCTCTCTAGTTCCCTGGTCTCCTCCTCCCATGCCCGCCTCCAGGACTTCTCCAGGGTGTCACCCATCCTCTGGAACTCCCTTCCCCAACCCATCAGATTATCACCTACTCTCCTCTCCTTTAGGCGCACCTTGAAAACCCACCTCTTCAGGGAAGCCTACCCCACCCCCTGCTAACTTGCCGACCTCCTCCACTCTTCCTACCACTCCATCCCCCACAGCTATCTCCTCCTGTACCACCATCCCCCCCCTCCTAGATTGTAAGCTCCAAGGAGCAGGGCCCTCAATCCCCTCATGTATCACATTGTATTGGTATTGTTCTGTCTCATGTTCTGTCCCCCTCTGTAATGTACAGCGCTGAGCCAACTATTGGCGCTTTATATATACTGTATAATAATAATAATCTCATGGGGCCCCCTACTGACCCCGGGCCCTCGGGCAGTGCCCAAATGGTCAGTCCGCCCCTGCCTGGAAGTCTTCAGCATAGAAAGATTTGTCGGTACGCCTGAACCATCCTAGGACATCCAGCTTCACTTCCTCATCATTGTGTTCACCGTTCCCACAGAAAGATTGGTCTGTTGTGCAATTTCACGATCGATGATCCAGGATCAGACTTTCCACACGCTGAATGTTCCCAGGAATGACTGCTGTGGGCCGGGAACCACCACATGGAAGAAAAATATATTTGAAATATACTTTAAAAATGTTCTTCCCCAAATATATTGACAAATATTTGAAATGCTACAATTTTGGCCACATTCAATATATTTCAATAAATATATATATATATATATATACACACACATATATATACATACATATACACACAGATATATATATATAGATATAATATATATATATATATATATATACAGTATATATATCTGGTGCAGCTCTGCATGGGAACCAATCAGTTTCCAGGTTTTATTGGCAAAGCTTCATTGAACAAGCTGTAGTTGAAGCTGATTGGTTACAATGCACAGCCGAACCAGATTCTGTGTGCTCTGGTTTTAGTAAATCTCCCCCATGGTAATGCATGTGGTCAGAATAGCACCAGTTGCACAGCTCCCGATGTACACAGGATGATGTCTTTTGGCACACTGACTTATGAAGGTCGGTGCTCCCTGTGATTGTGCGTTCAGCCTTGTGCTGCCATCCATTACTGTTACAAAATTAGTTTTGAAACCTTTTGATATCACCTCCTATGTCTTGTTGGGGTCATATCCAAGATGGCGGCACCCTGCAGAAGTCTTGGGCTTTTTGGACGTCCACACAGGGAGGAGCTTACAGGATAATAGTAACAATATACTACATTAAATATAATAGGAAGATTGCAGCTGAAATGATGGGTCTGGTGACAGGGTCTCTTTACGTTGCTAAAGTTGCACGATTTAGGGACTTGACATCTGTAATAAATAAAGGGGGATCCCTCTAAATTCCAGACTTTCTGCACCAATCCATGACTAACACAGAGCAAGACGCTCGCTGGAGGTACGCTTTACATGCAGCAGACCTACAGACCCCCCTGGGAAGACCTGAGAGCATCTACTGAATATCAAGCTCAATGAGTCCTGGGCCACCTTTTGAGATCATTGAGTTCTGGGCCACCTCTGGAGCTCAGTGAGTCCTGGATCACATAAGGAGCTCAGTGAGTCCTGGTCACCTCTGGAGTTCATTGAGTTTCAGGTCACCTCTGGAGCTCAGTGAGTCCTGGGTCACTTCTGGAGTTCAATGAGTCCTGGGTCACCTCTGGAGTTCAGTGAGTTCTGGGTCACCTCTGAGAGTTCAGCGAGTCCTGGGTCACCTCTGGAGTTCAGTGAGTCCTGGGTCATCTCTGGAGCTCAGTGAGTCCTGGGTCATCTCTGGAGCTCAGTGAGTCCTGGTTCACTTCTGGAGTTCAATGAGTCCTGGGTCACCTCTGAAGTTCAGTGAGCCCTGGGTCATCTCTGGAGCTCAGTGATTCCTGACCACCTCTGGAGCTCAGTGAGTCCTGGGCCACCTATGGAGCTTAGTGAGTCCTCCTAGATCACCTCTTGAGTTCATTGAGTTTCAGGTATTCTCTGGAGCTCAGTGAGTCCTGGGTCATCTCTGGAGTTCAGTGAGTCATGGGTCATCTCTGGAGCTCAGTGAGTCCTGGGTCATCTCTGGAGCTCAGTGAGTCCTGGGTCACCACTGGAGTTCAGTAAGTCCTGGGTCATCTCTGGAGCTCAGTGAGTCCTGGGTCATCTCTGGAGCTCAGTGAGTCCTTGGTCATCTCTGGAGTTCAATAAGTCCTGAGCAGAGGTAATTCCTGAGTAACAGTGGGTTGTGGGTGATACAATGGGGCAATTACTGGGACCAACGAGGGCCTTGGATGCCACAGTTAGTTATTAGTCCTCATGGGACCAGGCCTCAGGCGTTGTGGTGGTGGGGCCAGCTAGGGTGGGAGCTTCTCCTGGTTATGTATGGCCTGGCCATCTCCTGCACCAGGGCCAGGATGTCACACTGACAGCCAAGTCCTACAAGGAGAGAGCAGCTCTTCCAGTGACCTCAGACTAGAGAGCAGGAGGCCAACTAGAGATCCACTGATTACACGGGATGTGTCAGGTACATGAGGATACAATGTTGGGTATCCATCACTCATCTTCATAGAATCTTCATCTCCGATAGATCTTATTGCCTCTATTGGACTCTGTAAACATTTACTTTCCATCTGCTTTGTGTAATGGAATTTAAGTAGCAATATACAATCACCGTCCACTTTATTAGGTCCACCTTGCTAGTGTCGAGAAAATCTTCCCCACACCATGACACCACCACCACCCAGCCTGAACCATTGATACAAGGCAGTATGGATCCACCACATCATGACACCACCACCAGACTGTACCGTTGATACAAGGCAGGAGGGATCCCCCACACCATGACACCACACCACCAGCCTGAACCGTTGATACAAGGCAGGAGGGATCCCCCACACCATGACACCACCATCACCAGCCTGAACCGTTGATACAAGGCAGGCAGGATGGATCCATCACACCATGACACCCCCACCACCAGCCTGAACCATTGATACAAGGCAG
The DNA here is from genome assembly GCA_951230385.1 of Staurois parvus. Lineage (NCBI taxonomy): Eukaryota > Metazoa > Chordata > Amphibia > Anura > Ranidae > Staurois > Staurois parvus. Next base: position 7,993 of record CATNWA010000693.1, read on the forward strand.
GATGGATCCCCCACACCATGACACCACCACCACCAGCCTGAACCGTTGATACAAGGCAGGATGGATCCATCACACCATGACACCACCACCACCAGCCTGAACCATTGATACAAGGCAGGATGGATCCATCACACCATGACACCACCACCACCAGCCTGAACCACTGATACAAGGCAGGATGGATCCCCCACACCATGACACCACCACCAGCCTGAACCGTTGATACAAGGCAGGATGGATCCCCCACACCATGACACCACCACCAGCCTGAACCGTTGATACAAGGCAGGATGGATCCACCACACCATGACACCACCACCACCAGCCTGAACCATTGATACAAGGCAGGATGGATCCACCACACCATGACACCACCACAACCACCAGCCTGAACCATTGATACAAGGCAGGATGGATCCATCACACCATGACACCACCACCACCAGCCTGAACCGTTGATACAAGGCAGGATGGATCCATGCTTTCATGTTGTTTACACCAAATTCTGACCCCACCATCTGAATGTCACAGCTGAAATCCAGACTCATCATTGCAATCTTCTATCATCCAATTTCGGTGAGCCTATGCAAATTGTAGCCTCCGTTTCCTGTTCTTAGCTGACAGGAGTGGCACTTGGTGTGGTCTTCTGCTGCTGTAGCCCATCTGCTTCAAGGTTGAACATGTTGTGCATTCAGAGATGGGATTCTGCATACCTTAGGTGTAACGAGGGGTTATTAGTGTTACTGTTGTCTTTCTATCATCTCCAACCAGTCTGCCCATTCTCCTCTGACACCAACAAGGCATTTTCCTCCACACAACTGCCACTCACTGGATATTTTTCTCTTTTTCGGACCATTCTCTGTAAACCCTGGAGATGGTTGTGTGGGAAAATCCCAGGAGATCAGCAGTTTGTGAAATCCTCAGACCAGCCCGTCTGGCACCAACAACCATGCCATGTTCAAAGTCACTAAAATCCCCTTTTTTCCCCATTCTGATGCTCGGTTTGAATTTCATCAACTTGTCTTCACCAAGTCTAGATGCCTAAGTACATTTTGTTGCTGCCATGTGATTGGCTGATTAGTGATTTGTGTTACCGAGCCATTGAACAGGTGGACCTAATAACGTGGCCGGTGAGTGTATACTGTATAGATATAAAAAAATGATCATTTTGTTGGTTGCTGTGAGATTTTACCACAATCCTAAAACCCAAACAAGTGACAAGCCAAGGGGGCCCGAGTGTCACTGCTATCTGCTTTACCTCCGCCACACCTGTCCCAGGAGAGACAATCTATACTTCCTCCATACACAGATATTAATTATCAACCGGAGTCCAATTAGCATCTGACGTCAATGAGCGGACTCTGGACCCGAGCGCAGCTTAAAGATGAAAATCCCAGGAAGTCCAATCATTTCTCAGTGAGGAGTCAGAGAGGAGCCATGAGGGGGATTCTGTACATCTGTGTGACCTGCGGACTTTTACTGGCTTCTGTAGGAGGTAAGATGGGTCCTCCCAAATCTATTACCGGACATTGGGGGGAGGGGAATGATGGGGCTAGGACCAAACTGGTCATTATTATCATCGCAGTCATGAACAGGGACAGTGCCTGGATATGGAGAAGAACCATTCTCACCCGGAGTTCCCCCAGAGGTTACTAGAGATGCCACATGTAATTTCTGCCTCTCGAATAGGATACCACTCACCAATGACTTTACCCAGTATCTGTAAGGGGAGCATTCTTCCCACCGACCCCCAATGTAAGGGACATTCTTCCCACCGACCCCCCAATGTAAGGGACATTCTTCCCACTGACCCCCAATGTAAGGGACATTCTTCCCACTGACCCCCAATGTAAGGGACATTCTTCCCACCGACCCCAAAGTAAGGGACATTCTTCCTACTGACCACCAATGTAAGGGACATTCTTCCCACTGACCTCCAATGTAAGGGACATTCTTCCCACTGACCACCAATGTAAGGGACATTCTTCCCACTGACCCCCCAATGTAAGGGACATTCTTCCCACTGATCACCAATGTAAGGGACATTCTTCCCACCGACCCCCAATGTAAGGGACATTCTTCCCACCGACCCCCAATGTAAGGGACATTCTTCCCACTGACCCCCCAATGTAAGGGACATTCTTCCCACTGATCACCAATGTAAGGGACATTCTTCCCACTGATCACCAATGTAAGGGACATTCTTCCCACTGATCACCAATGTAAGGGACATTCTTCCCACTGACCCCCAATGTAAGGGACATTCTTCCCACCGACCCCCAATGTAAGGGACATTCTTCCCACCGACCCCCAATGTAAGGGACATTCTTCCCACTGACCCCCAATGTAAGGGACATTCTCCCCACCGACCCCGAATGTAAGGGACATTCTTCCCACCGACCCCCAATGTAAGGGACATTCTTCCCACTGATCACCAATGTAAGGGACATTCTTCCCACCGACCCCCAATGTAAGGGACATTCTTCCCACTGACCTCCAATGTAAGGGGGACATTTCTTCCCACCGACCCCCAATGTAAGGGGACATTCTTCCCCACTGACCCGCAATGTAGGGGGCATTCTTCCCACTGACCCCCAATGTAAGGGACATTCTTCCCACTGACTCCCAATGTAAGGGACATTCTCCCACTGACCACCAATGTAAGGGACATTCTTCCCACTGATCACCAATGTAAGGGACATTCTTCCCACTGATCCCCAATGTAAGGGACATTCTTCCCACTGACCCCCAATGTAAGGGACGTTCTTCCCACTGACCCCCAATGTAAGGGACATTCTTCCCACTGACTCCCAATGTAAGGGACATTCTTCCCACTGACCACCAATGTAAGGGACATTCTTCCCACTGATCACCAATGTAAGGGACGTTCTTCCCACTGACCCCCAATGTAAGGGACGTTCTTCCCACCGACCACCAATGTAAGGGACATTCTTCCCACTGACCACCAATGTAAGGGACATTCTTCCCACTGACCACCAATGTAAGGGACATTCTTCCCACTGACCCCCAATGTAAGGGACATTCTTCCCACTGACCCCCAATGTAAGGGACATTCTTCCCACTGACCCCCAATGTAAGGGACGTTCTTCCCACTGATCACCAATGTAAGGGACATTCTTCCCACCGACCCCCAATGTAAGGGACATTCTTCCCACTGACCCCCAATGTAAGGGACATTCTTCCCACTGACCACGAATAAAGGGGTCACTTTTCTAGTGTCTGTCAATGTAAAGTGTCTCTACAATCAGTTTTGTTCACATAATACATATATATTTCATTAATATTACTGAAGATCATTTTGTTGTGTAGAGCCCCCCCCCCGGGTGTTGAATACTCCATCTCAGTCATATCTGCAACGTAGTGTTCATGCTAATATCTGGTGATAATATAACAATCAAGCGTTCCTCTGTGATCACCAGCAGAGAACGGCAGGTAGAGATCGGGAACACAAGATGGCGGGGAGTCACTGACGGGGAACATGACGAATCAATGACAGGATCTCCTGTAGATATAGATTACTCAGGCACAGAGCGCGCTCCGTGGGGGCCTTCTGTAGGGAGAATCTGAGACCATTCGGGAGCGATTTACAAGTGTTGACAGAATGAAATAAAATACATAAATAAACAAAAAAAACAAAAACGATCAACAAAATGGAAAAATAACTTTGAGCCCCAAAACCAATAAACAGTTTTTGTTGCTTCTGATTCTTGGGTCTCAGGGGGTTATAATCAGGAAAATGCTGATCTTTGTCTGGATGGTGGAAGAGATGTTTATGGCGTTTGATGCCAAAGTGTGAGTCTTACAAAGTTATTATTTATTTTTAACCCCTTCCTGTCCGGCTGCTGTATATAAACGGCCAGATGGTGGCAGTCCAGGGGCGGGTTGGTGTTCATAAATGGCGCCACCTATTTTGGACTGTGCGCGCTCCATGGGAGCGCGCAGCACTGCGATCCCCAGTGCCCAATGTGTCCTCCGGACACAGCAGAACACCGATCATCATAGAGGACCTCTGTATGAGTTCCCGATCATGTGATCACTGATTGGCCAATTAGTGATCACATGCAGAGTAGTAAGCAAGATGTTATTTCTGACATCATTGCTTACTACGTGTGAAATCTGTGAATGATCACAGAGATCATGTGGTACAGGGCCATTCACAACAGCCTTGTACCATGTGACAAGTTGTGACCAATCACAGCTCACACAGTATTTCTCAATGGCTGCAAGGAGAGGAGGAGAAATGATTACTTTTACAGCCTTAATGGGTGTAAAAGTAATCAGTGTAAAAAAAAAAAAAAAAGAAATCTTCATCACCCACAAAAGTAGTGCAGTGTCACCATGGTGACCCCACACTGCTAGGGTGACCCCACACTGCTAGGGTGACAGTATGTAAAAAAAAAAAAAAAAAAAAAACAAATAGTAAAAAATAAAATTAAAATTTTAAAAAGTTTTTTAAAAAAAATTATATTTGGTTTTAAACTAATCTGGGTTGTTTTTTTTGTTTTTTTTTTACTAAAAAGATGACTGAATAGATCTTGGCCAAGATTTATGATGAAATATCACTTATTTGCTAAATTTTATAAGAAAAATACTTTTTTTTTTTTAAATTTTGGGAATTTTTCATTTATATTTAAAAAGAATATAAAATAAAGAAAACTCCCAGCGGTGAATAAATACAACCAAAATAAAGTTCTATCTGTCTCAAAAAAATGCAAAAATTCATATGGGTACAGTGTTGCATGACCGCGCAATTGTCATTCAAAGTGTGATAGCGCTGAAAGCTGGAAATAGGCCTGGACTGGAAGGGGGGGAAAGTGTCCGGACTGGAAGGGGGGGAAAGCGTCCCGGACTGGAAGGGGGGGAAAGCGTCCGGACTGGAAGGGGGGGGAAGTGTCCGGACTGGAAGGGGGGGGGGAAAGTGTCCGGACTGGAAGGGGGGGGGAAAGCGTCCGGACTGGAAGTTGTATATTTTGGGGGGGGGGAAAGTGTCCGGACTGGAAGGGGGTGAAAGCGTCCGGACTGGAAGGGGGGGAAAGTGTCCGGACTGGAAGGGGGGAAAGTGTCCGGACTGGAAGGGGGGGGGAAAGTGTCCGGACTGGAAGGGGGGAAAGTGTCTGGACTGGAAGGGGGGAAAGTGTCCGGACTGAAAGGGGGGAAAAACTGTCCGGACTGGAAGGGGGGGAAAGTGTCCGGACTGGAAGGGGGGGAAAGTGTCCGGACTGGAAGGGGATGAAAGTGTCCGGAGTGGGGGGGGGGTGAAAATGTCCGGACTGGAAGGGGGGGAAAGCGTTCGGACTGGAAGGGGGTGAAAGTGTCCGGACTGGAAGGGGGGGAAAGCATTCGGACTGGAAGGGGGGGAAGCGTTCGGACTGGAAGGGGGGGGGAAAGTGTCCGGACTGGAAGGGGGTGAAAGTGTCCGGACTGGAAGGGGTGAAAGTGTCTGGACTGGAAGGGGGGGAAGTGTCCGGACTGGAAGGGGGGGAAAGTGTCCGGACTGGAAGGGGGTGAAAGCGTCTGGACTGGAAGGGGGGGAAAGTGTCCGGACTGGAAGGGGGTGAAAGCGTCTGGACTGGAAGGGGGTGAAAGTGTCCGGATTGGAAGGGGGGGAAAGTGTCCGGACTGGAGGGGGGGGAAAGCGTCCGGATTGGAAGGGGGGGGGAAAGTGTCCGGACTGGAAGGGGGGGAAAGTGTCCGGACTGGAAGGGGGGGAAAGTGTCCGGACTGGAAGGGGGGGAAGTGTCCGGACTGGAAGTGGTTAATAAGAAGTCATTTGTGATTGCAGAGCTCTATATTTGACTACTGATCCCAGAGCACCCTGTCCCTCTGATGTGGGGGATGGTGGGATATGTAGTTCCTAAACTCCCGGGGAGTGCAGGCTGAGCAGGGCCGGCCTATAGGGCAGAGTGACAGATCACATGGATAAGAGGAACAAACGTCATTTTCCAATAATATTTCTCGTCTTTTGTTCCAGCCACCACTACTGACCCTGCACCCACTGATGGTACTATGGAGACCTCAAAGCCTACTGCACCTGACGCAAACACCGCCATCACACCCAGCAATGCGCCTACAGACCAGAATGTAACCACACCTCCGGGTTCAAGTGGAAATACAACAGATGAGGCCACCACCAGCCTCAGCACTCAAGAGTCAAGCAGCTCAAACGTTACAGAAGCCACCGGCATCCCAAATGTCACCACACCAAGGATAAACATCACAGAGGCAGCAGTGACCACAACAACAGCCAGTGAGTATGAGACTGGAGCTGTGCTTATTTATCTTTACCAGGTAGAGATGACTGAGCTCTCGAGGTGACCCAGGACTTACTGAGCTCCAGAGGTGACCCAGGACTCATTGAACTCCAGAGGTGACCCGGGAATCACTGAGCTCCAGAGGTGACCCGGGAATCACTGAGCTCCAGAGGTGACCCGGGAATCACTGAGCTCCAGAGGTGACCCAGGACTCACTGAGCTCCAGAGGTGACCCAGGACTCACTGAGCTCCAGAGGTGACCCAGGACTCATTCAACTCCAGAGGTGACACAGGACTCACTGAGCTCCAGAGGTGACCCAGGAATCACTGAGCTCCAGAGGTGACACAGGACTCACTGAGCTCCAGAGGTGACCCAGGACTTACTGAGCTCCAGAGGTGACCCGGGACTCACTGAGCTCCAGAGGTGACACAGGACTCACTGAGCTCCAGAGGTGACCCAGGACTTACTGAGCTCCAGAGGTGACCCAGGACTCATTGAACTCCAGAGGTGACACAGGACTCACTGAGCTCCAGAGGTGACCCGGGACTCACTGAGCTCCAGAGGTGACCCGGGACTCACTGAGCTCCAGAGGTGACCCGGGAATCACTGAGCTCCAGAGGTGACCCAGGACTCACTGAGCTCCAGAGGTGACCCGGGACTCACTGAGCTCCAGAGGTGACCCGGGACTCACTGAGCTCCAGAGGTGACCCGGGACTCACTGTGCTCCAGAGGTGACCCGGGAATCACTGAGCTCCAGAGGTGACCCGGGAATCACTGAGCTCCAGAGGTGGCCCGGGACTCACTGAGCTCCAGAGGTGACCCGGGGACTCACTGAGCTTCAGAGGTGACCCGGGACTCACTGAGCTCCAGAGGTGACCCGGGACTCACTGAGCTCCAGAGGTGACCCGGGAATCACTGAGCTCCAGAGGTGACCCGGGAATCACTGAGCTCCAGAGGTGACCCGGGACTCACTGAGCTCCAGAGGTGACCCGGGACTCACTGAGCTCCAGAGGTGACCCGGGACTCACTGAGCTCCAGAGGTGACCCGGGACTCACTGAGCTCCAGAGGTGGCCCGGGACTCACTGAGCTCCAGAGGTGACCCGGGACTCACTGAACTCCAGAGGTGATCCAAGACTCACTGCACTTCAGAGGTGGCCCAGGACTCACTGAGCTCCAGAGGTGGCCCAGGACTCACTGAGCTCCAGAGGTGGCCCGGGACTCACTGAGCTCCACAGCTGGCCCAGGACTCATTGAGCTCTGAAGATGACCCAGGACTCATTGCACTTCAGAGGTGACCCAGGGCTCTGAGCTCCAGATGTGACCCAGGACTCACTCAGCTCCAGAGGTGACCCAGGACTCACTCAGCTCCAGAGGTGACCCAGGACTCACTCAGCTCCAGAGGTGACCCAGGACTCCCAGAGCTCCAGGATGGCCTGGGACTCATTGAGTTCCAAAGATGACCCAGGACTTACTGAGCTCCAAAGGTGACTCAGGACTCACTCAGCCCCAAAGGTGACTTGAAACTCAATGAACTCCAGAGGTGACCCGGGACTCACTGTGCTGTTCTATCTCAGCATTTGTAAGAATATATATTTGTAATCATAAATAAAGCAAGAACATCCCCAGAGCAACCACTCAGCTCCGAGCAGGAGGGGCCGGCAAGGTTTTCATCCAAAGATGCTTTATTTTGAATTAATGATCTGACATGTTTTAGGGGCATTTATTGCCTTCGTTGGGGTTTTATACTCTGCATCCCTCATATGGGTTTAATCCATTCGAATCTCCATGACAGGCGTATTTAATTAGAAATGTCACATTGGGGAGCCGTCTACTAGACAGGACAGGCAGAGCAGCAATGTTGGCTCAGGACCCATCGACCCATCGACCAATCGACCTATCGACCCATCAACCTTTCAACCCATCGACCAATCGACCTATCGACCCATCGACCCATCGACCAATCGACCCATTGACTCCTGAAGTGTGAGATTCAATGACAGGTCCACTTTAGGAGCAGAGTTGAATAATCTCTATAACGTTTGTTAATGGATGAGTTTTGGCAAAGATGACATTTTGTAGTTTTTCTTGTACATAAAACAACAAATTTGTATCAACCAATCAGGCACAATTATCTATCGGAGGTACAGAAAGAGAAATAATATGTGAAACCGTCACAAAAAAGTTGCAATTTTAACAAATACACTACAATGTTGTAGTGTTTGTAGATTGTAAGGAGTCCAGCGCCACCTACTGCTTGGTACAGGAGTGCACTTATGCTGTGCGTCCAAAATACACGATATTGCCCCAAGTATTGTACCCGCCCTCCCAATCATGTGATTCAGGTGTTCCAATCCCCTCCCAATCATGTGATTCAGGTGTTCCAATCCCCTCCATATCATGTGATTCAGGTGTTCCAATCCCCTCCATATCATGTGATTCAGGTGCTCCAATCCCCTCCATATCATGTGATTCAGGTGTTCCAATCCCCTCCATATCATGTGATTCAGGTGTTCCAATCCCCTCCATATCATGTGATTCAGGTGCTCCAATCCCCTCCATATCATGTGATTCAGGTGTTCCAATCCCCTCCATATCATGTGATTCAGGTGCTCCAATCCCCTCCATATCATGTGATTCAGGTGCTCCAATCCCCTCCATATCATGTGATTCAGGTGTTCCAATCCCCTCCATATCATGTGATTCCAGTGGCCCAATCCCCTCCATATCATGTGATTCAGGTGGCCCAATCCCCTCCATGGACACAGGTGTATACCAATCAAGCCCCTAGACATGCAGACTGCTTCTACAAACATTGGTGAAAGAATGGGTCGCTCTCAGGAGCTCAGTGACTCCAAGCGGGGGTCCCGTGATAGGTGGCCACCTGGGCAATAAGTCCATCCGTGACATTTCCTGGCTACTAAATATTCCACGCTCAACTGTTAGTGGGATTATAACAAAGTGGAAGCAACTGGGAACAACAGCCACTCAGCCACCAAGTGGTAGGCCACGTCACATGACAGGGCGGGGTCAGCACATGCTGAAGCGCACAGTGCGCAGAAGTCACCAACTGTCTGCAGAGTCAATAGCTAAAGACCTCCAAACTTGGTGTGGCCTTCAGATGAGCCCAACAACAGTACGTAGAGAGCTTCATGGAATGGGTTTCCATGGCCGAGCAGCTGCATCCAAGCCTTCCATCACCAAGTGCAATGCAAAGCGTCGGATGGCGTGGTGTAAAGCACGCCACCACTGGACTCTAGAGCATGGAGACGTGTTCTCTGGAGTGACCAATCACGCTTCTCTGTCTGGCAATGCGATGGACAGGTCTGGGTTTGGCGGTGGCCAGGAGAACGGTACTTGCCTGACTGCATTGTGCCAAGTGTAAAGTTTGGTGGAGGGGGGATAATGGTGTGGGGTTGTTGTTCAGGAGTTGGGCTTGGCCCCCTAGTTCCAGTGAAGGGATGACATTTTGGACAATTTCATGCTCCCAACTTTGTGGGAGGAGTTTGGGGATGGCCTCTTCCTGTCCCAACATGACTGCCCACCAGTGCACAAAGCAAGGTCCATAAAGACATGGAGGAGCCAGTTTGGGGTGGAGGAACTTGACTGTCCTGCACAGAGTCCTGACCTCAACCCCATAGAACACCTTTGGGATGAATTAGAGTGGAGACTGCGAGCCAGGCCCCCTCCCCCGACATCAGTGCCCCTCCCCCGACATCAGTGCCTGACCTGACAAATGTGCTTCTGGAAGAATGGTCCAACCTTCCCATAGACACCCTCCTAAACCTTGTGGACGGCCTTCCCAGAAGAGTTGAAGCTGTTATAGCTGCAAAGGGCGGGGCCAACTCAATATTGAACCCTACGGACTAAGACTGGGGGGCCATTAAAGGTCATGTGTGGGGGGGAAGGGCGGGGCCAACTCAATATTGAACCCTACGGACTAAGACTGGGGGGCCATTAAAGGTCATGTGTGTGGAAAGGGCGGGGCCAACTCAATATTGAACCCTACGGACTAAGACTGAAGGGGCCATTAAAGGTCATGTGTGTGGAAAGGGCGGGGCCAACTCAATATTGAACCCTACGGACTAAGACTGGGGGGTCATTAAAGGTCATGTGTGTCGAAAGGCCAGTGGCCCGATACTTGGGGCACTATAATGTACTTACCTTTCACATTCATGTATGTGATTGTTCCACTCGGTGTTGCAGTTTTGTTCATGTTTATGGTTGGATTTATACCCAGTATTGGGGGATTTTATTTAAATGTTTTTTTATGACTTTTTTATTGTATTTTTTTTGCACCTTAACTAACACTAAGCACATGGAGTGTCCGGGGTGCACATGGAGTGTTGGGGGTGCACATGGAGTGTCCGGGGTGCACATGGAGTGTTGGGGGTGCACATGGAGTGTTGGGGGTGCACATGGAGTGGGGGTGCACATGGAGTGTCCGGGGTGCACATGGAGTGTCCGGGGTGCACATGGAGTGTCGGGGGTGCACATGGAGTGTCGGGGGTGCACATGGAATGTGTCCATGGGTCGGGGGTGCACATGGAATGTCCGGGGTGCACATGGAATGTCGGGGGTGCACATGGAGTGTCGGGGGTGCACATGGAGTGTCGGGGGTGCACATGGAGTGTCGGGGGTGCACATGGAATGTGCCGGGGTGCACATGGAATGTCGGGGGTGCACATGGAGTGTCGGGGGTGCACATGGAATGTCGGGGGTGCACATGGAGTGTCGGGGGTGCACATGGAATGTCCGGGGTGCACATGGAGTGTCGGGGGTGCACATGGAGTGTCCGGGGTGCACATGGAGTGTGCACGTATCCGGGGTGCACATGGAGTGTCGGGGGTGCACATGGAGTGTCCGGGGTGCACATGGATGGAGCACATGGAGTTGGGGGTGCACATGGAGTATCCGGGGTGCACATGGAGTGTCCGGGGTGCACATGGAGTGTCCGGGGTGCACATGGAGTGTTGGGGGTGCACATGGAGTGTTGGGGGTGCACATGGAGTATCCGGGGTGCACATGGAGTGTTGGGGGTGCACATGGAGTGTTGGGGGTGCACATGTAGTGTCCGGGGAGGTGGCTGGAGTGTTTGGGGGTGCACATCTAGGGGAGGTGGCTGGGAGTCAGGTCAGGTTGGTTATGCTCCGGCTCTATTCACTCTCGGAGGTCAGTGATGCATTAGTGGTCAGTAGCCGAGTTAATAATTACCCGTTTGCTGCATCACTGTGCCGGTGGTAATTGTGCCTCTCGTGCTCATTAGTGGCCACTGGTGGTCTTCATTGACTCCTTCATGCAGCATTATGAAGGGGTGAGTAGCACCGCCGACGAGCACCAATGGGGACGGACGTTGTAAAGAGCGCAGCCACTGACCACCAATGATGGGGGTTATTACTGAGGAAACACGGCATGTTAGGTGTGCAGTGTGGATACATTGTTAGGTGTGCAGTGTGGATACATTGTTAGGTGTGCAGTGTGGATACATTGTTTAGTGTGATGCAGTTGTGGATACATTGTTAGGTGTGCAGTGTGGATACATTGTTAGGTGTGCAGTGTATATACATACATTGTTAGGTGTGCAGTGTGTGGATACATTGTTAGGTGTACAGTGTATATACATTGTTAGGTGTGCAGTGTGTGATACAGTGTGGATACATTGTTAGGTGTGCAGTGTATATACATTGTTAGGTGTGCAGTGTGGATACATTGTTAGGTGTGCAGTGTATATACATTGTTAGGTGTGCAGTGTGGATACATTGTTAGGTGTGCAGTGTATATACATTGTTAGGTGTGCAGTGTGGATACATTGTTAGGTGTGCAGTGTATATACATTGTTAGGTGTGCAGTGTGGATACATTGTTAGGTGTGCAGTGTGGATACATTGTTAGGTGTGCAGTGTGGATACATTGTTAGGTGTGCAGTGTATATACATTGTTAGGTGTGCAGTGTATATACATTGTTAGGTGTGCAGTGTGGATACATTGTTGCAGGTGTGCATTGTGTGTAGTGTATACATTGTTAGGTGTGCAGTGTGGATACATTGTTCGGTGTGCAGTGTATATACATTGTTCGGTGTGCAGTGTATATACATTGTTAGGTGTGCAGTGTGGATACATTGTTAGGTGTGCAGTGTATATACATTGTTAGGTGCGCAGTGTATATACATTGTTAGGTGTGCAGTGTGGATACATTGTTCGGTGTGCAGTGTGGATACATTGTTAGGTGTGCAGTGTATATACATTGTTAGGTGTGCAGTGTATACATTGTTAGGTGTGCAGTGTATATACATTGTTAGGTGTGCAGTGTATATACATTGTTAGGTGTGCAGTGTGGATACATTGTTAGGTGTGCAGTGTGTATATACATTGTTCGGTGTGCAGTGTATATACATTGTTAGGTGTGCAGTGTGGATACATTGTTCGTGTGTGCAGTGTATATACATTGTTCGGTGTGCAGTGTATATACATTGTTAGGTGTGCAGTGTATATACATTGTTAGGTGTGCATTGTATATACATTGTTAGGTGTGCAGTGTGGATACATTGCTAGGTGTGCAGTGTGGATACATTGCTAGGTGTGTGCATTGTGTGGATACATTGTTAGGTGTGCAGTGTATATACATTGCTAGGTGTGCAGTGTGGATACATTGTTAGGTGTGCAGTGTATATACATTGTTAGGTGTGCAGTGTGGATACATTGTTAGGTTTGCAGGTGTGCAGTGTATATACATTGTTAGGTGTGCAGTGTATATACATTGTTAGGTGTGCAGTGTATATACATTGCTAGGTGTATATACATTGCAGTGTGCAGGATACATTGTTAGGTGTGCAGTGTATATACATTGTTAGGTGTGCAGTGTATATACATTGTTAGGTGTGCAGTGTGGATACATTGTTAGGTGTGCAGTGTATATACATTGCTAGGTGTGCAGTGTGGCAGTGTGGATACATTGTTAGGTGTGCAGTGTGGATACATTGTTAGGTGTGCAGTGTGGATACATTGTTAGGTGTGCAGTGTATATACATTGTTAGGTGTGCAGTGTGGATACATTGTATATTAGGTGTGCAGTGTGGATACATTGTTAGGTGTGCAGTGTGGATACATTGTTAGGTGTGCAGTGTATATACATTGTTAGGTGTGCAGTGTGGATACATTGTTAGGTGTGCAGTGTGGATACATTGTTAGGTGTGCAGTGTGGATACATTGTTAGGTGTGCAGTGTGGATACATTGTTAGGTGTGCAGTGTGGATACATAGGTGTGCAGTGTGGATACATTGTTAGGTGTGCAGTGTGGATACATTGTTAGGTGTGCAGTGTGGATACATTGTTAGGTGTGCAGTGTATATACATTGTTAGGTGTGCAGTGTGGATACATTGTTAGGTGTGCAGTGTGGATACATTGTTAGGTGTGCAGTGTGATTACATTGTTAGGTGTGCAGTTTGGATACATTGTTAGGTGTGCAGTGTGGATACATTGTTAGGTGTGCAGTGTGGATACATTGTTAGGTGTGCAGTGTGGATACATTGTTAGGTGTGCAGTGTGGATACATTGTTAGGTGTGCAGTGTGGTATATACATTGTTAGGTGTGCAGTGTATATACATTGTTAGGTGTGCAGTGTGGATACATTGTTAGGTGTGCAGTGTGGATACATTGTTAGGTGTGCAGTGTGGATACATTGTTAGGTGTGCAGTGTGGATACATTGTGGATACAGGTGTGCAGTGTGGATACATTGTTAGGTGTGCAGTGTATATACATTGTTAGGTGTGCAGTGTGGATACATTGTTAGGTGTGCAGTGTATATACATTGTTAGGTGTGCAGTGTGTTAGGATACATTGTTAGGTGTGCAGTGCATTGTTAGGTGTGCATATACATTGTTAGGTGTGCAGTGTGGATACATTGTTAGTGTGTGCAGTTTGGATACATTGTTAGGTGTGCAGTGTATATACATTGTTAGGTGTGCAGTGTGGATACATTGTTAGGTGTGCAGTGTATATACATTGTTAGGTGTGCAGTGTGGATACAGGTGTGCAGTGTATATACATTGTTAGGTGTGCAGTGTATATACATTGTTAGGTGTGCAGTGTATATACATTGTTAGGTGTGCAGTGTATATACATTGTTAGGTGTGCAGTGTATATACATTGTTAGGTGTGCAGTGTATATACATTGTTAGGTGTGCAGTGTATATACATTGTTAGGTGTGCAGTGTGGATACATTGTTAGGTGTGCAGTGTATATACATTGTTCGGTGTGCAGTGTATATACATTGTTAGGTGTGCAGTGTGGATACATTGTTCGGTGTGCAGTGTATATACATTGTTCGTGTGTGCAGTGTATATACATTGTTAGGTGTGCAGTGTATATACATTGTTAGGTGTGCAGTGTGGATACATTGTTAGGTGTGCAGTGTGGATACATGTTAGGTGTGCAGTGTGGATACATTGTTAGGTGTGCAGTGTATATACATTGCTAGGTGTGCAGTGTGGATACATTGTTCGGTGTGCAGTGTATATACATTGTTAGGTGTGCAGTGTACATTGCTAGGTGTGCAGTGTGGATACATTGCTAGGTGTGCAGTGTGGATACATTGTTAGGTGTGCAGTGTATATACATTGCTAGGTGTGCAGTGTGGATACATTGTTAGGTGTGCAGTGTATATACATTGTTAGGTGTGCAGTGTGGATACATTGTTAGGTGTGCAGTGTGGATACATTGTTAGGTGTGCAGTGTGGATACATTGTTAGGTGTGCAGTGTATATACATTGTTAGGTGTGCAGTGTGGATACATTGTTAGGTGTGCAGTGTATATACATTGTTAGGTGTGCAGTGTATATACATTGTTAGGTGTGCAGTGTGGATACATTGTTAGGTGTGCAGTGTATATACATTGTTAGGTGTGCAGTGTATATACATTGTTAGGTGTGCAGTGTATATACATTGTTAGGTGTGCAGTGTGGATACATTGTTAGGTGTGCATTGTGTGTGAGTGTATACATTGTTAGGTGTGCAGTGTGGATACATTGTTAGGTGTGATACATTGTTAGGTGTGCAGTGTATATACATTGTTAGGTGTGCAGTGTGGATACATTGTTAGGTGTGCAGTGTATATACATTGTTAGGTGTGCAGTGTATATACATTGTTAGGTGTGCAGTGTGGATACATTGTTAGGTGTGCAGTGTATATACATTGTTAGGTGTGCAGTGTATATACATTGTTAGGTGTGCAGTGTATATACATTGTTAGGTGTGCAGTGTGGATACATTGTTAGGTGTGCAGTGTATATACATTGTTAGGTGTGCAGTGTATATACATTGTTAGGTGTGATACATTGTTAGGTGTGTGTGTGTATACATTGTTAGGTGTGCAGTGTATATACATTGTTAGGTGTGCAGTGTGGATACATTGTTAGGTGTGCAGTGTGGATACATTGTTAGGTGTGCAGTGTGGATACATTGTTAGGTGTGCAGTGTATATACATTGTTAGGTGTGCAGTGTGTGGATACATTGTTAGGTGTGCAGTGTATATACATTGTTAGGTGTGCAGTGTGGTATATACATTGTTAGGTGTGCAGTGTGGATACATTGTTAGGTGTGCAGTGTATATACATTGTTAGGTGTGCAGTGTGGATACATTGTTAGGTGTGCAGTGTGGATACATT
Organism: Staurois parvus; assembly: GCA_951230385.1. NCBI lineage: Eukaryota > Metazoa > Chordata > Amphibia > Anura > Ranidae > Staurois > Staurois parvus. The sequence goes on from CATNWA010000693.1 coordinate 23,930, forward strand.
GTTAGGTGTGCAGTGTATATACATTGTTAGGTGTGCAGTGTATATACATTGTTAGGTGTGCAGTGTGGATACATTGTTAGGTGTGCAGTGTGTATATACATTGTTAGGTGTGCAGTGTGGATACATTGTTAGGTGTGCAGTGTATACATTGTTAGGTGTGCAGTGTACATTGTTAGGTGTGCAGTATGGATACATTGTTAGGTGTGCAGTGTATATACATTGTTAGGTGTGCAGTGTGGATACATTGTTAGGTGTGCAGTGTGGATACATTGTTAGGTGTGCAGTGTGGATACATTGTAGGTGTGCAGTGAGGATACGGTCGGTGTGCAGTGATACATTGTTCGGTGTGCAGTGTGGATACATTGTTAGGTGTGCAGTGTGGATACATTGTTAGGTGTGCAGTGTGTATATACATTGTTAGGTGTGCAGTGTGGATACATTGTTAGGTGTGCAGTGTGGATACATTGTTAGGTGTGCAGTGTGGATACATTGTTTAGGTGTGATATATACATTGTTAGGTGCAGTGTGGATACATTGTTCAGGTGTGCAGTGTGGATACATTGTTAGGTGTGCAGTGTGTGGATACATTGTTAGGTGTGCAGTGTGGATATACATTGTTAGGTGTGCAGTGTGGATACATTGTTAGGTGTGCAGTGTATATACATTGTTAGGTGTGCAGTGTGGATACATTGTTAGGTGTGTGCAGTGTATATACATTGTTAGGTGTGCAGTGTGGATACATTGTTAGGTGTGCAGTGTATATACATTGTTAGGTGTGCAGTGCAGTGTATATACATTGTTAGGTGTGCAGTGTGGATATACATTGTTAGGTGTGTGCAGTGTGGATACATTGTTAGGTGTGCAGTGTGGATACATTGTAGGTGTCGGTGTGCAGTGTGGATACATTGTTCAGGTGTGCAGTGTGGATATTACATTGTTAGGTGTGCAGTGTGGATACATTGTTCAGTGTGCAGTGTGGATACATTGTTAGGTGTGCAGTGTGGATACATTGTTAGGTGTGCAGTGTGGATACATTGTTCAGGTGTGCAGTGTGGATACATTGTTAGGTGTGCAGTGTGGATACATTGTTAGGTGTGCAGTGTGGATACATTGTTAGGTGTGCAGTGATACATTGTTTCTAGGTCTGTATGTTACATTGTATTGATCCGCTCCTGTTGTCTGTCCTCAGATCCCACAACGTGCTCATCCAATCCCTGTGGGAACGTTTCGTGTATTCAGCTCTCCAATGACTTCGTCTGCCGCTGCTCGCCGGGCTTCTCTTTCAGCAACTCGTCGTGTCATCCAGGTGAGAGATCATTATTATTATTATTATTATTATACAGTATTTATAAAGCGCCAATAGTCGCTCAGCGCTGTACATTACAAAGGGGGACAGAACATGTGACAGAACAATACCAATACAATGCAAAACATGAGGGGATCGAGGGCCCTGATCCTTGGAGCTTACAATCTAGGAGGGAGGGGATGGTGGTACAGGGGGAGATAGCTGTGGGGGATGGAGTGGTAGGAAGAGTGGAGGAGGTCGGCAGGTTAGCAGGGGGTGGAGGGGGGTAGGCTTCCCTGAAGAGATGGGTTTTCAGGGTGCGCCTAAAGGAGAGGAGAGTAGGTGATAATCTGATGGGTTGGGGCAGGGAGTTCCAGAGGATGGGTGACACCCTGGAGAAGTCCTGGAGGCGGGCATGGGAGGAGGAGACCAGGGAACTAGAGAGAAGGAGGTCTTGTGTGAGGAGCGGAGTGTGCGTGTTGGGTGGTACTTGGATATTAGGTCAGTGATGTAGTTTGGGGCAGTATGGTGGACGGCTTTGTACGTCAGTGTTAGGATTTTGAATTTGATCCATGGGGGCAATCGGAAGCCAGTGGAGGGATTGGCAGAGGGGGGGTGGAGGCCAGTGGAGGGATTGGCAGAGGGGGGTGGAGGCCAGTGGAGGGATTGGCAGAGGGGGGTGGAGGGCACTGAGTGGAGGCCAGTGGAGGGATTGGCAGAGGGGGTGGAGGACACTGAGTGGAGGCCAGTGGAGGGATTGGACAGAGGGGGGTGGAGGACGCTGAGTGGAGGCCAGTGGAGGGATTGGCAGAGAGGGGTGGAGGACACTGAGTGGAGGCCAGTGGAGGAATTGGCAGAGGGGGGTGGTGGAGATGGAGCGGTTGGAAAGGTGAATGAGTCTGGCAGCCGTATTCAGGATGGACTGAAGCGGGGATAGCCTGTGGTGAGGCAGGCCAGTGAGGAGGGAGTTGCAGTAGTCGAGTCGTGATATGATGAGGGAGTGGATGAGCTGTTTAGTGGTTTCTGGGGTTAGGAACGTGAGGATTTTGGCGATGTTGCGGAGGCGGAGTCTGCATGTTGCGGAGGCGGAGTCTGCATGTTGCGGAGGCGGAGTCTGCATGTTGCGGAGGTGGAGGCGGCATGAGTTTGTTAATGATTGGACTTGGGGCTGGAAGGATAGGTTGGAGTCCAGAATGACACCCAGTACTCTGGCCTGTGGGGTGGGGCTGATGGTGGCGTTGTTGGACATGATGGAGAAGTCAATGGGGGGGGTGTCCGGGCTGGGGGGGAAGACAAGAAACTCGGTCTTGGAGAGGTTCAGTTTAAGGAAGTGGAGCGACATCCAGTCTGATATGTCGCTCAGTAGGTGTGTGATTCGGGCGGAGACTGAGGGGGTGAGGAGGTGGGGGGCGGAGACTGAGGGGGTGAGGTGGGGGCGGAGACCGAGGGGGTGAGGTGGGGGGTTGAGAGATAGATTTGTGTGTCGTCGGTATAGAGTTGGTAGTTGAAGCCGTGAGAGTGTATGAGTTGGCCAAGGGAGGAGGTGTAGATGGAGAAGAGAAGGGGCCCGAGGACAGAACCTTGAGGGACCCCAACAGAGAGGGGGAGTGAGAGATCATCGAATTATCGGAGAGATCGATCAGATCGTTCACATTGTCAGCTGATTGGACATTGCATTATGGGGGGAGGGGCCACTGACCTAAAGAAGGACTCTGCTGAGAATGCATCTACATGCAGTGCAGGGCGGAGCCCATAACATACCCCGGGGGCAATTCTAGGAGCACGACACCCCTCTCTGCATGTATGTGGTCCTTATATCTTCACATTGCGGGGTCCTCATACCTCTACATTGTGGGGTCCTCATACCTCTACATTGCGGGGTCCTCATACCTCTACATGGTGGGGTCCTCATACCTCTACATTGCGGGGTCCTCATACCTCTACATGGCGGGGTCCTCATACCTCTACATGGCGGGGTCCTCATACCTCTACATTGTGGGGTCCTCATACCTCTACATTGCGGGGTCCTCATACCTCTACATGGTGGGGTCCTCATACCTCTACATGGCGGGGTCCTCATACCTCTACATGGCGGGGTACCTCATACCTCTACATACATTGCGGGGTCCTCATACCTCTACATTGCGGGGTCCTCATACCTCTACATGTGGGGTCCTCATACCTCTACATGGTGGGGTCCTCATATCTTCACATTGCGGGGTCCTCATACCTCTACATGGTGGGGTCCTCATACCTCTACATGGTGGGGTCCTCATACCTCTACATGGTGGGGTCCTCATATCTCTACATGGCGGGGTCCTCATACCTCTACATTGTGGGGTCCTCATACCTCTACATTGTGGGGTCCTCATACCTCTACATTGCGGGGTCCTCATAACTCTACATGGTGGGGTCCTCATACCTCTGCATTGTGGGGTCCTCATACCTCTACATGGCGGGGTCCTCATACCTCTACATGGTGGGGTCCTCATACCTCTACATGGTGGGGTCCTCATATCTTCACATTGCGGGGTCCTCATACCTCTACATGGTGGGGTCCTCATACCTTTACATGGCGGGGTCCTCATACCTCTGCATGGTGGGGCCCTCATACCTCTCCATTGCGGGGCCCTCATACCTCTGCATGGTGGGGCCCTCATACTTCCACATTGTGGGGTTCTCATACCTCTCCATTGCGGGGCCCTCATACCTCTCCATGGCGGGGCCCTCATACCTCTGCATTGTGAGGCCCTCATACCTCTCCATTGCGGGGGCCCTCATATCTCTCCATTGCGGGGCCCTCATACCTCTCCATGGCGGGGCCCTCATACCTCTCCATGGCGGGGCCCTCATACCTCTCCATGGCGGGGCCCTCATATCTCTACATGGTGCGGTCCTCATACCTCTGCATTGCGGGGCCCTCATACCTCTCTCCGTTGTGGGGCCCTCATACCTCTCCATGGTGAGGCCCTCATACCTCTCCATGGTGGGGCCCTCATACCTCGTGTCTCCATCTCTCCTCCTCAGCATCACATCTCTGCTCATCGGGTGAATAATCTCCAAACACATAGAGATGATTTCTTCTATAACAGAGAAGCTGACTTGTGGTTCTGGTTCTGGTTCTGGTTTCAGGTGACACTTTCTATGGTTTGCTGACAATTACCGGCAAGGAGTTCAGCCCAGACCCGGCATCAGCCCAATACACCGCCATCTACAGGGATGTGATCAGCAATGTGAGTATTCTAGTGCTGTGACCCCGGACTGTGCCGGGACCCCGGTGTGCTGTGACCCCAGACTGTGCCGGGACCCCGGAGTGCTGTGACCCCGGACTGTGCCGGGACCCTGATGTACTGTGGTCCTTGATTGTGCCGGTACCCCGGTGTACTGTGACCCCGGACTGTGCCGGGACCCCGGTGTGCTGTGACCCCGGACTGTGCCGGGACCCCGGTGTGCTGTGACCCTGGACTGTGCCGGTACCCTGATGTACTATGGTCCCAGACTGTGCCGGTACCCTGGTGTACTGTGACCCCGGACTGTGCCGGGACCCCGGTGTACTGTGACCCCCGGACTGTGCCGGTACCCCAGGGTGCTGTGACCCCAGACTGTGCCGGTACCCCGGTGTGCTGTGACCCCGGACTATGCCGGTACCCCGGTGTGCTGTGACCCCGGACTGTGCCGGGACCCTGGTGTGCTGTGACCCCGGACTGTGCCGGCACCCCGGTGTGCTGTGACCCCCGGACTGTGCCGGTACCCCCCGGTGTTCTATGGTCCCGGACTGTGCCGGCACCCCGGTGTACTGTTACCCCGGACTGTGCCGGTACCCCGGTGTTCTATGGTCCCGGACTGTGCCGGCACCCCGGTGTGTTCTATGGTACCCCCGGTCCCTGTGCCGGTGTTCTATGGTCCCGGACCCGTGTGTTCTATGGTCCCAGACTGTGCCGGTACCCCGGTGTTCTATGGTTTCCGGACTGTGTCGGTACCCCGGTGTTCTATGGTCCCGGACTGTGCCGGTACCCCGGTGTTCTATGGTCCCGGACTGTGTACCCCCCCGGTGTTCTATGGTCCCGGACTGTGCCGGTACCCCGGTGTTCTATGGTCCCGGACTGTGCCGGTACCCCGGTGTTCTATGGTCCCGGACTGTGCCGGTACCCCGGTGTTCTATGGTCCCGGACTGTGCCGGTACCCCGGTGTTCTATGGTCCCGGACTGTGCCGTACCCCGGTGTTCTATGGTCCCGGACTGTGCCGGTACCCCGGTGTTCTATGGTCCCGGACTGTGCCGGTACCCCGGTGTTCTATGGTCCCGGACTCTCTGTATATTGTCACCCTGCAGTGCAGTTCCGGCTCTCCGCTCTTTATACTGAAATCTTTCTGTTTCCTCTCCAGTTTAAGAAATGTTTTGAGAACTTTCCGGACTACCTGAGCACCACAGTCCTGGAAATGAGGTGAGTGAGGTCTTCCCCTCAGTCCTCTGATCTGTACAGGACGGACCAGAGAGAGGATCATAGAGGACCATAGAAGATCATAGAGGACCGGATGGAGAGCCATTGCCTGGATAGAGGGGTACTAGAGTACTGGGGGGGGGGGGGGAGGGGAGGTTGACAAAAGGTTCCAGAATTTGAAGAGAGCGAGGTGGGGGGGCACATGGGGGCAAATCACACAGAACCCGACGTGAGGGAGTGTAAATATGGGACAGCACAGGGAAATAGTCCATAGGGCAGCAATATGGCGCAGACACACAGTCCATGGAGTAACAATAGGGCCCAGCAAAGGGGTTCAAGAACTCACACTGATTGCACCCGACGTTCCTTGGGGGGTGGTCTGGGCGACGGAGGGCTTGTCCTGGATGGTCTGCGGAGGCGGGGCCCAGAGAGAGAGGGAGAAGAGCACTGGGGGCACCCTGGACACAAACTGGGAGCAGAGAAGAGCAGAGGGTGCAGGCAGGGGGGTGGCTGGGCAATGGGGGGCAGAGGGTGCAGGCAGGGGGGTGGCTGGGCAATGGGGGGCAGAGGGTGCAGGCAGGGGGGTGGCTGGGCAATGGGGGGGGGCAGAGGGTGCAGGCGGGCGGGGAGGTGGCTGAACAATGGGAGGTAATGGGAGGCAGAGGGCAGTTTCTGGAGACCTGACAGTCTGGGGTCCTCAGAGGCACATCCAGGGGGACTGGCAGAGGGCAGCAAGCTCCACGACCACCCCTCCCCCCTCACTGCGGCGGCCATGACACCCTCCCAACTGACTTTAATCCGAGTTTCATATCACCTGCAGTAAGGCTCAGCAGGGTTTGCACGGTGCTGCTGGGGGAGCTGTAGTCTCATTATCTGGCTCTGTGCTGTGCAACCTCCCTCTCATGCTGTCAGGTATGTGGGTGGAGCTTCAGTGTGCTCAGACAGAGGGTGGAGCTTGAACCAGGGAACACACGGGCTGTTCTTTCACTGACAGATTCCAGGAAATTCCGATGGTGAGGATAGCTATGGCAGCCATTACTGAGAGAGGAGATGGATGAGGATGACGATGGAGTTTTGCTCCTCATACACATCTACACCAGCCTGAGATCCCCGGAGAGAAGTCTTCATTGATCCAGAATATGTTGGTGGGAGGTTGCATGTCCTGGTCTGTTCAGCCAACTTACCATCTGAAGTTGGCTGAACGTGTCTGCAGATTGTCCTGTGTGTGGCCGGCGCTGGGGTCACCCTGCAGGTCGGAGGAGTTAGTTTATATGTAAATCTTTCCGGTTTGTCACCTTTGTATTGTGAGCTGACACCATCCATACATCCATGACACCATCCATACATCCCTGACACCATCCATACATCCCTGACACCATCCATGCATCCATGACACCATCCATACATCCCTGACACCATCCATGCATCCCTGACACCATCCATACATCCCTGACACCATCCATACATCCCTGACACCATCCATACATCCATGACACCATCCATACATCCATGACACTATTCATACATCCCTGACACCATCCATGCATCCCTGACACCATCCATGCATCCCTGACACCATCCATGCATCCATGACACCATCCATGCATCCATGACACCATCCATGCATCCATGACACCATCCATGCATCCATGACACCATCCATGCATCCATGACACCACCTTTTATCCCTGACACCATCCACATATCTCTGACATCATCCACATATCTCTGACACCATCCATATATCTCTGACACCATCCATGTATCTCTGACACCATCCATGTATCTCTGACACCATCCACGTACCTCTGACACCATCCACGTACCTCTGACACCATCCACGTACCTCTGACACCATCCACGTACCTCTGACACCATCCACGTACCTCTGACACCATCCACATATCTCTGACACCATCCACATATCTCTGACATTTTTATTCTGTTTTTCAGTCAGAGTACGACAAAAAATGCTCGAAACACCAGCCCAGTGGACGTCAAGGTGTCACACATTTTTGGCCCGGGCACCACAGACAAGGCTACAGTAGATCAGACCATAATTGACTACGTTAAGACAATCGATAGTTTTGCAGCGTATGCCGGTGAGTGTCAGACGTGTGTGCCATGTGAGGGGGAGGTAGTGCTGGACCCCGTCGGTGATCAGTGGAGGGTCCCTCAGACCCGGGAAAGTTGTGGAGATCGGTGAGGAGCGAAGAAAACGCCTAAAATCATCTGAAACACCAAAGGAATAAATTGTGTTTATTGGTATATCAAAGTTCATAAACAATACCAGCACTTTTACTGACACCATACAATAGCCAGCGCTTTTACTGACACCATACAATAGCCAGCGCTTTTACTGACACCATACAATAGCCAGCGCTTTTACTGACACCATACAATAGCCAGCGCTTTTACTACAACAATAGCCAGCGCTTTTACTGACACCATACCATACCCTGAAGAAGGGAGGTTATAATCCCCGGAAACACGTTGGTCCCAGCTTTATGAACTTTGATAAAACAATGAGCACAAGGATACCTTTGTCAGGGTCATGGGGGCCGAGGTTGGGACCACCTCAATAGTTGGGTGTCATCCTGTTCTCCCCCCCCCCAATGATCCCTGCACTTGGCCTCCACCATCCCCATGAAATTCTGGCAACCAGAGCTAAATTACGGTGCTCCGGGGAAATCCAGCAAGTTCCCAGCCGTGATCACCCAGAATATCATCCTCCATAATGTAGACGGCACAGAGCTCATCATGGAACAATATACCGATTCTTCTCCTCTTCCCCAGATCAAACAATCTGCTCTTCTGGAGTGTACTGTGACGGTACAACCACGACATGTACAGCCGACAGTTCCGGACAAAGTGCTGTATGTACATGTAATGGCGGGCTGTACTCCTCCCAGCTGACAGTCACCACCTGCAGAGGTAAGTCACATGTCATGATACAAAACCAGCACAAGGGGGGGTGCCACATACACAGTGTCTGGGGATCCTGGATTGTGCTAATGGGGGTGTCTGATTTCTGGGGATCCTGGATTGTGCTAATGGGGGTGTCTGATTTCTGGGGACCGTCCTAAAGTGTTACTAAACCCCGGACCCCGCATTCCCTATATCCGCTCTCCCCGGACCCCGCATTCCCTATATCCGCTCTCCCCGGACCCCGCATTCACTGTATCCGCTCTCCCCTGGACCCCACATTCCCTATATCCGCTCTCCCCCTGGACCCCGCATTCACTATATCCGCTCTCCCCGGACCCCGCATTCACTATATCCGCTCTCCCCGGACCCCGCATTCACTATATCCGCTCTCCACGGACCCCGCATTCACTGTATCCGCTCTCCCCGGACCCCGCATTCACTATATCCGCTCTCCCCGGACCCCGCATTCACCATATCCGCTCTCCCCGGACCCCGCATTCACTGTATCCGCTGTCCCCGGACCCCGCATTCACTATATCCGCTCTCCCCGGACCCGCATTCACTATATCCGCTCTCCCCGGACCCCGCATTCACTATATCCCGGCTCTCCCCGGACCCCGCATTCACTATATCCGCTCTCCCCGGACCCCGCATTCACCTATATCGCTCTCCCGGACCCCGCATTCACTATATCGCTCTCCCCGGACCCCGCATTCACTATATCGGCTCTCCCCGGACCCCGCATTCACTATATCGGCTCTCCCCGGACCCCGCATTCACTATATCGGCTCTCCCCGGACCCCGCATTCACTATATCGGCTCTCCCCGGACCCCGCATTCCTATATCCGCTCTCCCCGGACCCCGCATTCACTATATCCGCTCTCCCCGGACCCCGCATTCCCTATATCCGCTCTCCCCGGACCCCGCATTCACTATATCCGCTCTCCCCGGACCCCGCACTCACCCCGCTCTATATCGCTCTCTCCCGGACCCCGCATTCCCTATATCCGCTCTCCCCGGACCCCGCATTCCCTATATCCGCTCTCCCCGGACCCCGCATTCCCTATATCCCTCTCCCCGGACCCCCCATTCCCTATATCCGCTCTCTCCCGGACCCCGCATTCCCTATATCCGCTCTCCCCGGACCCCCGCATTCCTATATCCGCTCTCCCCGGACCCCGCATTCCCTATATCCGCTCTCCCCGGACCCCGCATTCACTATATCCGCTCTCCCCGGACCCCACATTCACTATATCCGCTCTCCCCGGTACCCCGCATTCCCTATATGTATCCCGCTCTCCCCGGACCCCGCATTCACTATATCCGCTCTCCCCGGACCCGCATTCACTATATCCGCTCTCCCCGGACCCCGCATTCACATATCCGCTCTCCTCGGACCCCGCATTCACTATATCCGCTCTATCGCTCCCCCGGACCCCGCATTCACTGTATCCGCTCTCCCCGGACCCCGCATTCACTATATCGCTCTCCCCGGACCCCGCATTCACTATATCCGCTCTCCCCGGACCCCGCATTCACCTATATCCGCTCTCCCGGACCCCGCATTCACTATATCCGCTCTCCCCGGACCCCGCATTCACTATATCGGCTCTCCCCGGACCCCGCATTCACTATATCGGCTCTCCCCGGACCCCGCATTCACTATATTGGCTCTCCCCGGACCCCGCATTCACTATATCGGCTCTCCCCGGACCCCGCATTCCCTATATCAGCTCTCCCCGGACCCCGCATTCCCTATATCCTGCTCTCCCCCCGGACCCCGCCATTCCCTATATCCGCTCTCCCCGGACCCCCGCATTCACTCTATATCCGCTCCCCGGACCCCACCACTCCCTATATCCGCTCTCCCCGGACCCCGCATTCCCTATATCCGCTCTCCCCGGACCCCGCATTCCCTATCCGCTCTCCCCGGACCCCCGCATTCCCTATATCCGCTCTCCCCGGACCCCGCATTCCCTATATCCGCTCTCCCCGGACCCGCATCTCACTATATCCGCTCTCCCCGGACCCCACATTCACTATATCCGCTCTCTCCGGACCCCGCATTCACTATATCCGCTCTCCCCGGACCCCGCATTCACTCTATCGGCTCTCTCCGGACCCCGCATTCACTATATCTGCTCTCCCCGGACCCCCCGCATTCACTATATCCGCTATCCCCGCTCTCCCCGGACCCCGCATTCACTATATCCGCTCTCCCCCGACCCCGCATTCACTATATCTGCTCTCCCCGGACCCCGCATTCACTATATATCTGCTCTCCCCGGACCCCGCATTCACTATATCTGCTCTCCCCGGACCCTGCATTCCCTATATCTGGTCTCCCACAGTACACAGAACATGGAAATGCAATTATTTTAGTAAATATAAACTGCCAAATACCTTTTTCTTATCAGCAGTATAGAGCAGTCCTGTGACTTCTATCAGTGTCCAGCAGAGCACTAGTTAAAGCTAGTAGGAGGAGTTTTAATTCTGCTCTGGGAGGATGTGAAAGTCCTGACCCTCTTTCTGGACAGTGCTGATTGGCCCTGTGCTGATCACATGCACTCTCCCAGAAAAAAAAAAATCTCTCTAGCAATACACACCAAACTGAGCATGTGCATTTCAACAAGAGGAGGGGCAAAGAACACAGGATCAAACAGCCTTGTTACACAATGCAGAGGATTAACCCCTTAGGTTCCACAGTGAGTATAACAAGCATGCTTTACTGCATCTACAGACTGATGTCACTGTTGTGGGTTTAGTAACACTTTAATGGGAATGTCTGATTTCTGGGGATCCTGGAACTTGTTAATGGTGGTGCCTGATTTCTGGGGATCCTGGAAACTTGTTAATGGTGGTGCCTGATTTCTCTGGGATCCTGGACCTTGTTAATGGGGATGTCTGAATTCTGGGAATCCTTAACCATGTAAATGGTGGTGCCTGATTTCTGGGGATCCTGGACCTTGTTTAATGTGTGTGTCTGATTTCTGGGGATCCTTGGACCATGTTGATGGGGATGTCTGATTTCTGGGAATCCTTAACCATGTAGATAGGGGTGTCTGAATTCTGGGGATCCTGAACCATGTAAATGGGGATGTTGGGTTTCTGGGGATCCTGGACCATGTAAATAGTGGTGTCTGATTTCTGGGGATCCTGGACCATGTTAATGGGTATGTCTGGTTTATGAGTATCCTGGACCATGTTAAATGAGATGTCTGATTTCTGGGGATCCTGGACCTGTTAATGGGGGTGTCTGATTTCTGGGGGACCCTGGACCTTGTTTAATGGGGGTGTATGATTTATGGGGATCCTGGACCTTGTTAATGGGTTGTCTGATTTCTGGGGACCCTGGACCTTGTTAATGTATGTGTGTCTGGTTTTATGGGGATCCTGGACCTTGTTAATGTATGTGTCTGGTTTATGGGGATCCTGGACCTTGTTAATGGGGGTGTCTGGTTTATGGGGACCTGGACCTTGTTAATGGGGATGTCTGGTTTATGGGGATCCTGGACCTTGTTAATGGGGGTGTCTGGTTTCTGGGGATCCTGGACCTTGTTAATGAGGATGTCTGGTTTATGGGGACCCTGGACCTTGTTAATGTATGTGTCTGGTTTATGGGGACCCTGGACCTTGTTAATGGGGATGTCTGGTTTATGGGGATCCTGGACCTTGTTAATGGGGGTGTTTGGTTTATGGGGACCCTGGACCTTGTTAATGGGGCGTCTACTGAATTGCAATTTTCCAGCCATCTAATTTTTGGAGAATAATTCATCAGATGATCGGAATTCACTAACTGAATTGTCATTCACTGGAAATTGTTCCAGCCAATCACTAATCAATTTGCTCATCACCCCCCCCCACCCACCCCCCAGCCGTATAACACCACGATATAGCTGCCTGTCGCTGTGACGTCATGCCGCAGGACTCATTGTCCTCATTCATTTGTTGCAGAATGCGCTCCTGACTGCACGTCATCTGATGGGCACCAGTGCAAGCAAGGAGGGGACAACAACCTCCCCCAGTGTGTCTGCCTGCCGGGCTATAAATCCAAGGACAACCAATGTACAAAGTAAGTGACCCCCTGAGCACCAATCACCAGGGGGACAAACGTCACCTACCTGAGGATACTGGGGAGCTGGGAGACCCCCGACAACCGCTAACTGACACCTTGACACCCCTGGGAGGAGGAACAATAGGCTGCTAGGTGTGAACGGGCCCCTAAAGTTGCAGGAAGACGGCGGGTAAGGTGACGGTTTGCTAGGAGGGAGGATTATGGGGGAGTTGTGTTTGGAGGGGGGATTTGTACTAAGAGGGGGGATTGGGTAGAATCTGTGCTAGGAGAGGGGATGGGGGGGGGAAGTCGTGTTAGGAGTGAGGGATGGGGGGTGGAGGGATTGGGGGGGGGAATTTGTACTAGGAGGGGGTATGGGGGGTTGCAGTTGTGCTAGGAGCGAGGATTGGGGGAGGGAGGTTGGGAGGAGGGATGGATTGGGGGGATTTTTGCTGAGAGGGAGGATTAGGGGGGAGTTGTGTTTGGTGGGGGGGGATTTGTACTAGGAGGGGATATTGGGGGGTATCTGTACTAGGAGAGGGGATGCGGGGGAGTTGTGCTAGGAGCGAGGATTTGGGGGGGATGTTTGGAGGAGGGATTGGGGGGGAATTTGTACTAGGAGTTGGCATTGGGGAGAATCTGTGCTAGGAGGGGGGTTGGGAGAAATGTTTGCTAAGAGGGGGGACGGGAGAATCTATACTATGAGGGGGGATTGAGGGGGGGATTTGTATTAGGAGGGGGATTGGGAGGGGTTGTGCTAAAAGGGGCGGGATTTGGGGGCGATGATGTGTGCTCAGCGGGGTGAAGTAGAACTACAGTTAAAGTTTTTTTTGGGAGGGGGGCAAGTAGCTGGTCTTGCCTAGGGTGCATGATAGTCTGGCCCCGGATATGACACACCAGGAAGTGTCGGATGCAGAGGGCTTGTCAGTATACATAGCTCCACAAGACTGAGAAGATGGGAGGTCCAGGCAGGGGGAGGGGCTCGTGTTAAGTCTCTCCTTATTGGCCGGAGTCACACGTGTGCGGTCATCGGGGGTGTGCAATACCAACCTTGCGCCTTCATTGGTTGGGGCAGGTCATACGATCCGTCTGGTCTGCCAGTGCATGACAATGGACCAATCATCTGCCTCGGGGTGTCATTCGGTTGGCATGTGTAATTCAGGATAACATGTTTCAGCCAATCATTGGAGGAACACGGACGTGTGAAAGGGCCCTTCGGGGGGATCAGTTTAAGTAAGGAGATGAAGGGCCCCTACCTGTCCCCCCCTGTACTACGATGGACTGTGGATGCCATATGATGCCCCATAATGATGGTTCTGGTATTGTAGATACCCAACCCTGGACAGGAGTCACTCCAGAATCCACCACTGGGGGCGCCACCTTGTTTCTCTGAGGACATTTCTGTGGTCGCTGACACTTGTTTCCAGGGTGACAATGTGATTTGGATGTTATTGGCCAATCCTGTCCCTTGTCTGATGTCTCCTCATTCTCTTTCCTTCCAGATGTGATTTTGGATATTCTGGAGATGACTGTAAGGACAGTAAGTATCAGCTGAATGCTGGAAATAGGTGGCGGCCATGACAGCGCTGTGACATCACACACATTGTGATTCTATTGGCCGCATCCAACACCCAACACGTCCCAATCCGCTGCAGGAACCACAATGTCCAAAGGGGAAATTACCCCCCACAACCTTTCTTTGGTCCTCCCACCACCACATGTCTGAAGTACCCCTACTCCAGTCCTCTCCTGGGTGTCCACAGCCCCCCTTATCTAGTCCCCCCCCCCCAGGAGATCTGGAGTCCCCCTACCCCAGCCCTTCCCCAAATATCTGTAGAACCCCCTTTCTCCAGTCCTCCCCTGGATGTCTTCAGTCCCCCTTCTCCAGTCCTCTCCCGGAAATCTTCAACCCCTCTTCTCCAGTCCTCCCCTAGATGCCAGAATCCCCCCTTCTCTAGTACCCCGTGGATGCCTGCACCCCCCCTTATCCAGTCCTCCCCTGAATGTCTTCAGCCCCCCTTTCTCCATTCCCCTTCCAGGATGCCTGCAGCCCCCCTTATCCAGTCCCCCCTCCGGATGCCTGCAGCCCCCCTTCTCCAGTCATCCCCTGGATGCATTCAGCCCCCCCCTTCTCCAGGCCCCCTCGGGTTGCCTGCAGCCCCCCTTATCCAGTCTCCCCTGAATGTCTTCAGCCCCCCCCCCCCTTCTGCAGTTATCCCATAAATGTCTTCAGCCCCCCTTCTCCAGTCCTCTCCTGGATGTCTTCAGCCCCCCCATTCTCCAATCTCCACCAAATGTCTGCAGCCCCCCAGATGACAGCCTGGGCCCCTGTATACTGGAGAGATTACCCCCCCCCCACCCCCTCCCCCATCATATCATTATATAATCAATGACTCCTTCTCTCCACAGACTACCTGCTGATCCTGGTCATCGTTGGGGCTGTTCTCGGGGCCGCTGTGCTCGCCCTGCTGGGGGCCGTTATTGGGGTGTCAGTGAGGTGAGCAGTGCAGCTATGACAAGAACTGAAATGTTAATATTTCCCCTCAGCAGAAATCGGCGACAACCAAAGTATTGTATTCATATTATTACCTGTACGCCCGGGTCAGTCTGGATAGGACTTCCCTTCTCTCCTCCTCTGGCTGCTGCAGAAAGGGTTATGTAGGGAGATTAGGGAGGTACAGAGGAGCTGGGCCAGCACAGACAGTAATTAGACACCCCCAGAAGAGGAGGGGACTGTGACATACAAGGAGGGAGGGGTCTAGGAGACTCTTCCCAAAGTAGTCCGCTTTTCTAGCATGTTCAGAAGGAAATATAAAATAATCGATGGAAAGGAAAAATACTGAAAGTAAGAAATTTGTGAGTTTTTTACCCGCAATTGTTTTAAAATGGTGCATTCCGTGTTGTAAAAAATGTTTATGTATCAGCATCCCCCCCCCCATACATACCTGAGCCCTCATTCCATCCAGCGCTGTGCATGTCTTCTCTCCCTTTAGTTCCGGGTCTCACGGGCTTTGCTGGGGCAGCCATTGGCTCCCAAGGCTGTCACTCAAACACAGTTGACGAGGGAACAGGGGCGGGGCTGAATCCCACTGTCTGCGTCAAGGAATGCAGACAGCTGGGTTCAGGAGCAAGCTGCGCACAAGTGCCCCAGAGGAAGCAGCTTCTCGTGGGGGCACTGGACGGTGAGGAGGAGCCAGGAGCACCAAAAGAAACCTGAGAAAAGGATTATTTGAAAAAAAAATGTACGTTTAGAACCTCTTTAAGTTGACCACGGGGACATTCTTTGCACATTGTCACAACATCGGTTCCAATTATGACCAATAAAACAGGACGTTGTTCTTTGTGATCCCAGCAGAGGGGGCTGTACTGGTCACCCAGTGTTGTATCTATGGGTTTCAGTGGCAGATTGCAGGTGGTTCGGTGCTATCAGCTCCTGCCCAATAGTCTGAGCCCCCCAGAGACCCCCAGTGACTAAAACATAGACACGGGCCAGTAGTTCTCTTTCATGAACTATACCTTGTATCCTGGGTAAAAATAATGGTGGAGTAACCCCCGGCCGGACCTCTGAGCGATGACAGACTCCACCCGGGTGAAATGCTTGAAGGACTTTGTGGGTGATGTTCAGCTTTGCTCTTTGTGTCCGGCGTGAGGGGCAGTTTGGTGGGGAATCTGGACCTGACTACTGCCTACTCAGCAGTCTCTCAGGGGTCCTTCTACAGGCCTGAACCTACTACCACCATCTCTCCACCATTTTCTGTGTCCAAGCCTTGCCCAGCATGTGGGCTTTCCCATTCTCTGACCACCACCGATCGCTCAACCCAGAATATCCTGCGCACCTTCAACACAAATTCAACAATGATGTAAAAATTAAAGTGTGAAGCCGAGTGAGAGTTTTCTTGCAACCCTTGTCCATCATAAATCTTTTCATGGTCCATATGAAGGTGACCCCAATATATTTTTTTGCCCTGTGCACTGCAGGTCCAGTAAAAGTAAGAGTGGCGAGCGATGTACTGCGCTGGAGGCGAGCAGAACTGATCGACGATGACAAGCTAGAAAGAAGCAGTCCAGCTCCCGGGAGTTTGTTCCCCAAAGTCCAAGTGAGGTCCGACATGGGCCAGGTGAACCGAGCCTCCAATATGTATGACAATAATGAGGAGCAGTACAATCGCTCCATACCAAAACGGGATTACGATGAGGTAAGTACGAGAGAGCGAGTGTGCTAATGGACATCAGATGGGGAATCGTCAAGGAGGAAAATGTAAAAATATTTTCACAAAGTGACTTCAAACACTCCTTTCTTCTGTGTGACCCATGAGCCAATGTCTTCTACCAATCCTGGGCCCATCATTGTAGATCTCATAGCAACCATATAGACTGTAGTCTGTTTGGACACACATTTCTGGTGTCCACTTTGGATACCTTTAGGTCCACCAGAAGGGGATATGTCCACCATGGGAGCCCCTCACACAGAATTGCACCACTAAAGTATGCATTTTAAGGCTGTTGTCCCTTTAGCTCTCCTTTAGAAACACTGCTATGTGACCCTGGAGATGGTATCTTCTCCCAATCTCATAGTGACCACATAGGCTGCTGTCCATTGGAGGATTCATAGTTAGTCTGGCTGAGACAATAAAGACAAATGTCCGTCCAGTTCAACCAAAAAAAAAAATATGATCCCTACCCACTGTTGATCCAAAGGAAGGCAAAAATTCCCAGCAAAGCACGATCCAACTGCTTTCCTAAAAATCCTTCCCCCGAGATATCGGATATTCCCTGGATCAACTTTCCCTATAAGTTATATCCGGTTATATTCTGTGTATCCAAAAGAATCCAGGACTTTTCTAGTGTTCTCTTTGAACACCTTAGTCCACCAGAAGGGGATATGTCCACCATGGGAGCCCCTCAGACAGAATCTCACCACTAAAGTGTCCCATTTTGAGAGGATATCGACCCTTTAGTATCTCCTTTAGAACCTCTTCTATGTGATCCAGGAGCCAATATCTTCTACCAATCCTGGGCCCACTATCATAGATCTCATAGCGACCATATAAGCTGTAGTGGGTTTGGGAGAAATACATTTCTGCAGTAACACAAGTCCACTTTGAACACCTTAGTCCACCAGAAGACAATATGTGCACCACAGAGAGCCCCTCAGACAGAATATCACCACTAAAGTGTCAATTTTGAGGATAGCGACCCTTTAGCATCTCCTTTAGAACCTCTTCTATGTGATCCAGGAGCGATATCTTCTACCAATCCTGAGCCCACTATCATAGATCTCATAGTGACCATATAGGCTGTAGTGGTTTTGAGGAGAATTACATTTCTGCAGTAGCACAAGTCCACTTTGGACACCTGAGTCCACCAGAAGAGGATATGTCCACCACAGGAGCCCCTCAGACAAAATCTCATCACTAAAGTGTCCCTTTTGAGGATATTGACCCTTTAGCATCTCCTTTAGAACCTCTTCTATGTAATCCAGGAGCCGATATCTTCTACCAATCCTGGGCCCACTATCATAGCGACCATATAGGCTGTAGTGGGTTTGGGAGAATACATTTCTGCAGTAGCACAAGTCCACTTTGGACACCTGAGTCCACCAGAAGAGGATATGTCCACCACAGGAGCCCCTCAGACAAAATATCATCACTAAAATGTCCCTTTTGAGGAATATCGACCCTTTAGCATCTCCTTTAGAACCTCTATGGGGGGGGGGACAGGGATTGTTATTTTGTTGTCATTGGATATTTTTTTTTGTACATGGTATATATTCTTGGAGGAATGTTCTGATCTTCTGTCTCATCTCCAGAATCCGTGGTATGAGATGGCCAGGAAGGACAGGAACTACTAGGAACATGAAGAGAGCTCCCAGCGGATGGCATTTTCCCTAATGGTCTTCTATGTGCTTGAGCTTATTGGCCGGTACAATAAGTCTGTACAGCGGGTATGACATAAGGAAACATCTGCACCACCCATTGAGTCTGCTGTACAGGAATGTGAACGCGGTCTCCACACCCCCGCTGAGACCAATCACCACACAGAAATAAACGTGAAGACCACAGTCCTACTTCATGTAAAGGAACTGATGTGATCCTTATAAGTAATTTATTTTTATTTGTCATTTCAAATGGGGGGGGGGGGGGGGGGGGCGCCATTGTTTGGAGAAAGCCATTATTTCCAAGTTGAAGTGACTGCGAGCCTCATGGGAGCAGCAATGCTGCCATTCCCGGGGAATTCATAGGAAGATTTTGTAGTGAACCCAATAAAAGACAGCCGTTGGGCTACAGGTGGAAGACGGTTTACAGGCGGCTGTTTTTATTGAATAACATTACAAAATCCCTCAATAACAAATATTGTATAATAATATAGATTGTATAATAATATAGATTGTATAATAATATAGATTGTATAATATAACTCCCCGACTCCATGGCACCATTATGCTATTCGGACCTTCCATCTGGCAGAATCCAGAAACTCAGAAATCCAGGAAATTGTCATGAGATTTACCAAAATATTCCGATTCATCTCCGAAAAGACAATGTTTTTAGAAGGCTCCCTGTAAGTACTTTTGCCTGAAGACATCATGGAAGTCCCAAACGTCTACATTACGTGCGGATAGTTACGTAAGTAGAGTCTGAATTTCTGGTTGTTTTGGGGTATCTGGAGCCCTAGCCCCTCTGTCCCTGAGGTTATGGTCCTATAATAAACTCTGGTAAACCTTCCTAAAGTTACATAGTTAGTCTGGCTGAAAAAAGACAAAAGTCCATCCAGTTCAACTATTAAAATAAAACAACAAAAGTTATAATCCGACACCCACAGTTGATCCAGAGGAAGGCAAATCACCCAGCAAAGCACCATCCAATGTGCTCCTGCAGGGGAAAAATTCCTTCCTGATCCCCCGAGAGGCAATCAGATATTCCCTGGATTGTACCAATTTTGGGGTGTTGTTAACATACACACCCGCAGCGGTTCGCATGAAACGGGGGGTGAGATTCGGATGCGGTGCAGAATTCACACAGAAAAAGCTGCAAACACCGCACCGCATCAATGTGCACCCAGGGTAAGTCTTGGTTCACATTTTACAAAGTCCGCGTGTTTTCGAGCTGCTCCTTCGCAGATGCGTGAGGAAGCCATTGATCTCCAACCTGTTTGTGAACTTGTTCTACACCGAACCGCGTGATGCCATGGCAACCATATGTTGGGTGCATGCGAAAACGTTTGGTGCCTTTAAGATGGTTGGGAATTAAACCGATTTTGTGTGTTCCCAATGCACGCACCCGATGCACGACACCCAATGCACTCACCCATGCACGACACCCAATGCACGACACCAGAGCACTCACCCGATGCACGACACCCAATGCATGCACCCAATGCACGACACCCAATGCACGACACCCAATGCACGCACCCAATGCACGACACTTGATACACTCACCCAATGCACGCACCCAGAGAGCACGCACCCAATGCACGCACCCAGAGCACGCACCCAATGCACGACACCAATGCACGCACCCAATGCACGCACCCAATGCACGACACTTGATACACTCACCCAATGCACGCACCCAATGCACTCACCCAATGCACGCACCCAGAGCACGCACCCAATGCAAGCACCCAATGCACTCACCCAATGCACGCACCCAGAGCACGCACCCAATGCACTCACCCAATGCACGCACCCAGAGCACGCACCCAATGCACGCACCCAGAGCACGCACCCAGAGCACGCACCCAATGCACGCACCCAATGCACTCACTCAAAGCACTCACCCAATGCACTCACCCAATGCACGCACCCAATGCACGCACCCAGAGCACGACACCCAATGCACTCACTCAAAGCACTCACCCAATGCACGCACCCAAAGCACTCACCCAATGCACGACACCCAATGCATGCACCCAATGCACGCACCCAGAGCACGACACCCAATGCACTCACTCAAAGCACTCACCCAATGCACGCACCCAAAGCACGCACCCAATCCACTCACCCAATGCACGACACCCAATGCACGCACCCAATGCACGCACCCAATGCACTCACCCAATGCACGCACCCAGAGCACGCATCCAATGCACTCACCCAATGCACGACACCCAAAGCACGCACCCAATGCACGCACCCAGAGCACGCACCCAGAGCACGCACCCAATGCACGCACCCAGAGCACGCACCCAATGCACTCACTCAAAGCACTCACCCAATGCACGCACCCAGAGCACGCACCCAATACACTCACCCAATGCACGACACCCAAAGCACGCACCCAGAGCACGCACCCAGAGCACGCACCCAATACACGACACCCAATGCACGCACCCAATGCACTCACTCAAAGCACTCACCCAATGCACGCACCCAAAGCACGCACCCAATACACTCACCCAAAGCACGCACCCAATGCACTCACCCAGAGCACGCACCCAATACACTCACCCAAAGCACGCACGCAATCCATATGGTGCGACAGTGACGCCATTTTCCAGAAGGGTCGGGATTTTGCTGAAATGAACGGTCTGTCCTACACACAAAGCCGATGCCTTGGGATGGATCTCCTCTCATTTCTCATGTAATAGAGGAAGTTTTTACTTTTTTATATTTTTGGTGTCTTACTGTGAACTTTTGGATGGGAACTACTGAGAACAGCAATACGCAGAGGGCAGTGATCCCCCCCCTCACCTGCTCATCAATGACCGTCTCCTTTTGTTCATACTGCTCTAAACCAATGAAGCGTGATCTCGGTTGCTATGGGTTACTGTGCGGTCATCTCCAGCAGCATAGCTTTATGTAATAAGTATCCAATCTGAAGTTTGGCGCAATGATTCCTCGTCTTGTGGCGATAATGCTGTTGGCTACCAGGCCTTGTACACATTGGCATTGAACATGTGACCCACCCACAGCGCCTGCTGGGATCAGCTGATTGGCTGGACACACACAGAACTTACTGAGTCGCCTTGCGCTGCGAGGGTGCCACCACCATTCCACCTGATGCTATGAGGGGGGTTTTCTCTTCTAACATTGCCTGGCCGGATGAGGCCATGTGGGTGCTCAGCGTACAGCGCCTGTGAATACAAAGCCTCAGCGGCCCATCCATACAAGGGGGGAGGGGAGTGTTGTTTCTGCTTTTCTGACATTTTGTCCCAGTTATGAGTCTCCTTCGGACAATTTCCCTTCAACGTGTCTCCATCCTGGACCAAGGTGACGCTGATCCATCAGAACCTCTGTATATAGATCTCCCTCTATGACGTCATAAAGAATACAATCGCTGATGATGATGAAATCTGCTAGTTACAGTTTGTGTTTTATACGGATGAGGATCTCTGAGTCTGTCGTAACATCTCATCCATTCCTGAGCCATCTGCACTTATCGGAATAAATTATTGTACATTCAATGCTTGTCATCCTGTTCTCTGAGTTCTTCTAAATCCTGAGGGGGGGGGGGGGGGGGCGGGGGCGGGGCCACTTCCACTCAGGTCTACCTGCATCCATCTTAGCCAGTGATCTCCAAACTGCGGCCCTTTGCTAGAATTTATCCAGCCCTTGGGGTAATATTCCTCCCACCGACTGATATGAAGCACTATTCCTGCCACTGACACCAACGATGGGGCGCTATTCCTCCCGCTGACACCAACGACGGGGCGCTGTTCCTCCCGCTGACACCAACGACGGGGCACTATTCCTCCCACTGACACCAACAGTGGGGCATAATTCCTCTCGCTGACACCAACGATGGGGCGCCATTCCTCCCGCTGACACCAACGATGGGGCGCCATTCCTCCCGCTGACACCAACGATGGGGCGCCATTCCTCCCGCTGACACCAAGGACGGGGCACCATTCCTCCCGCTGACACCAATGACGGGGCACCATTCCTCCCGCTGACACCAAGGACGGGGCACCATTCCTCCCCGCTGACACCAAGGACGGGGCACCATTCCTCCCACTGACACCAAGGACGGGGCACCATTCCTCCCACTGACACCAATGACGGGGCACCATTCCTCCCACTGACACCAAGGACGGGGCACCATTCCTCCCACTGACACCAATGATGGGCGCCATTCCTCCCACTGACACCAATGACGGAGCGCTATTCCTCCCACTGACACCAATGATGGGGCACTATTCCTCCCACTGATACCAATGATGGGGCACTATTCCTCTCACTGATACCAATGATCAGGTCAGGAAATGGGGGGACGAGCAAGCACCTCCCCCTCCTGAACCATACCAGGCCACATGCCCTCAACATATTGGGGGGGTGCTTTGGGGGGCTTGTTGATCATCATGTTGCTGGGTACAAGGGCCTCTTCCCCACAACCCTGGCAGGTGGTTGTGGGGGTCTGCGGGCGGGGGGCAGTTAGAATAACTCCTTGATGGATCTCCAGTCTCTAGTGCTTCTATCGTGCCCCCCCCTCCTCCTCCCCTTTTATTCACTCCGTAAAAAAAGCGGAAATAGGCAGAAATTGTGTTTTATCCTTCAAAATGCTTTGTTATTAAAAACATTACAATGCCGCTCACATTTTCACGGTGATCGATCGCACCCGATATATACAGCATAAAATATCAATCACAGGCTCTCCTCTGGTTACCTGCCTGTTGCCCTCATGAGCGTTATGACGTCAGCTTGCTCCTCCCCACACGTTATACCACAGGTCACATGCGCTTCCTCAGGGGGATGTGTTGCTACATTGGTACTACTACACAGCTACTGGTAGCAACACATTCCCCTGAGGAAGCCATATCACCTGTGGCGTAACGCGTAGGGGAGGGGCAGCTAAAACTAAAACCCTTAAACTGCCACTCACATTTTTTTTTCATGGTGCTTGATCGCACCCTTACAGCATAAAATATCAATCACAGGCTCTCCTCTCATTACCCGTCCATTGATCTTGCGAGGGGAATGACGTCAGCTGCCCCTCCCCTACGCGTTACGCCACAGGTGATGTGGCTTCCTCAGGGGAATGTGTTGCTACTAGTAGCTGTGTAGTAGTACCTATGTAGCAACACATTCCCCTGAGGAAGCCACGTGACCTGTGGCGTAATGCGTGTGGGGAGGAGCAAGCTAACGTCACGACGCATGTGAGGTCAACAGGCAGGTACACAGAGGAGAGCTTGTGATTGATGTTTTATGCTGTATATATCGGGTGCGATCGAGCACCGTGAAAATGTGAGTGACATTTTAATGTTTTTAATAACAAAGCATTTTGAAGGAAAAAAAAACACAATTTCTGCCTATTTCCGCTTTTTTGATGGAGTGAATAGAAGAGGAGGAGGAGGAGGAGGGGGCTCGATAGAAGCACTAGAGATTGGAGATCCATCAGGGAGTGAACGTCCTCATAGTCCCACTAGGAGGACTCAGGTGCTTTATGACCAAACATTATAAAATGTGAGGTCAGAAAGCTCCAGGGGAGAGCACATCTTGGGTGACGGTGGAGGAACACGATTTACGGTCATGAAGAGTTTGGTTGCATAGCACTGAGAATTGGTGCAAAACTGGAAGATCATCAGGAAATACTGTCTTGGAAATTCGCTTTCAACAAATTTTTCCTGACCGTGAGTACCCGCAGTTGGATGCGCAGCAATCCCCCATAAAGCTGTGCGAACTTCGCTTACCGCGACTGCAGCTTAACTCCGCGATTCCTGCGCCTCCAACTGGTTTAGCTCTGTTGAGATGTGGGGAAAATGGAGCTCCTGTTACCCAGGAATGATCACACGACACTCTCAGGTTGCAGTTGGAATTCACTCTGTGTCTGGCTCTAACGCCAGACTCCTGTTTTATTAAAAGCACACACACGCCCCCCCAACACGGGGGGGGGGGGGTCAGGTCAATCCCCTCCCACAGAACAATGTATAGGGAGTGTCCATACACAGAATGTACATCCTGATTGGAGTGTAGCATTTCCTCTTATCTATACTGAAAACTAGTTAAACCAGTCCTCTCCTCCCCCATAAGCTCTCTGTGGAGAGCCAGCTTCCCATCCTTTACATGCTTTCAGCTCCTAGCAGTATGTTCATTCCCTGTACAAGCATCCCTTAGATTAAACAGTGCCAGTCTGTACCTGGATGGGCCCGATACGATCTTTATTAAAACACATCCATCCAGATACAGTTCAGGTCGGTAGCGGCTTGTAGAGATAAACATGAGCCTACACGCGGAGATCGCACTGCCCGACGCCTGGCCATACGAAGTCCATGTGGTACTATGCTGCTGATATGTGGATACAGGCCCGTGGCCTACCGCCGGCGGCATTCGCATCGAATACTGTGGTGGTATACACGCCGGTCTATAAGCGCAGATCTGCCATCTCATCCATTACCGAGCTGAGTACTGTAATACATACAATGTACATGCGCATGGCCCAATTGCAGCCTTCAGAGCTTTAATGAAGCCACACGAGAGACATATGAATAACACTCATATATGACACATTTAAAGTTCAACCTGTAAATACAAAATTTCCATGACAATACACATTATTATTTGGGACTTTTCTACACATACGTGATGATGATTTTTTTTCACATCTATGTTATGGTCGGGGCGGACTGACCATTCGGGTACTCGGGCACTGCCCGAGGGCCTGGGGTGTGTAGGGGGCCCCATGAGATGCCCCTGGTACCTTTCATAGGCTTTTTTGGGTGTGGTTTGAGTGTGGGCGAGGACACAGGGGCCCCATGATCCCCTACTGCCCAAGGGCCCCATGAGTTGTCAGTCCGCCCCTCCTTATGGTTCATCGATTTAAGTATTGTATTGTGTAGGTATTGTAGTATTGGGAGGCGCTGCACTAATATATGTTTTGGGTATAATTGGACACATACATATGAGTGTGCGAAGGGTGCGGCGACTTTTATATTGCTGGCTCGCAGGATTAACATCAATATAACTATTTTATATTTTTAATATCTTTATTCCGTTTTTTTTAATACAAATCCAATTCCAATCAACATTTTATGATGCAAAGTTCTATACTTAACTACAACCCCAACTCCCCATATTTTCCCCCTCCCCTCCCACCCACCTCTTGTCTTACTGTCCTTCCTCTACTTCTTGATCTTCTTTTCTTAATCTATCTTATTATTTCCTCTCCTTATCTTTTCTCTGTTTCCCCCCATATGGAAGAAAAATATAAAATATATTTTTGAAATATATATTTACACACACATACAAAAAAAAATATATATATATATAATATATTTTTTTTATACATATATATATACACTGAAATGCGTTTTTATTACAAAATATTTGAACAATATGTTTTAAAATACATTTCAAATATACTGTATGTCTTTAAAAATACAAATCTACATTTTTGGAATGGAATTACAAATATATATGTAAAAATAAATGTTAAAGTGACCTTGCTATATGTTAAAAAAAAAAAATCTGAAGAATATATTTAAAAAATAAATATATGTACTGCATGTTGAAATGTGTTTTTATTACAAAATATATGAAAAAATATTTTTTAAAATATATTCTTCAGATTTTTTTTAACATATAAAAAGTGTCATTTAACATATATTTTTACATATCTTTATAAATCCATTCCAAAATTGTAGATTTGTATTTTTAAAGACATGCAGTATATTTGAAATGTATTTAAAAATATACTGTATGTCTTTAAAAATACAAATCTACATTTTTGGAATGGATTTACAAAGATATGTAAAAATACATGTTAAATTACTTTTTTATATGTTAAAAAAAAAAAAAAAAAATCTGAAGAATATATTTTAAAAAATATATATTTTTAAAAATATATTTTTTTAAAAATATATTTTTCAAATTTTTTTTTAACATATAGCAAGGTCATTTTAACATGTTATTTTTACATATATTTAATTAATTCCAAAAATACAGTATATTTGCAAGGGGTGGCACAGTGGCTTAGTGGTTAGCACGTCTGCCTTGCACCATGGTTCGATTCCTGACCATGGTGCCTCCTGCATGGAGTTTGCATGTTCTCCCTGTGCTTGCGTGGGTGTCCTCCAGGTAATCTGGTTTCCTCTCACACTCCAAAGACATGCTGGTAGGCAGGGGCGAGCTGACAACTCATGGGCAATAGGGGATCATGAGGCCCCTGTGTCCTTGCCCACAAGCAAAGCACACCCTATAAAGGGTATCTGGGGAATTTCATGGGGCCCCCTACTGATCCTGGGCCCTCAGGCAGTGCTCAAATGGTCAGTCTGCCCCTGCTGGTAGGTTAATTGGCTCCTGTATAAATTGTCCTAGTTTCATCCCTGGCCATGTGGGATCTCCTCCATGGTGGGGGTTGGGGAAAGACCTGGCAACCTACCCTGTAGAAATAATTTCATGGAAAAAGTTGCTTACGAGTGACAGTCCATGCAATCGCCAAGGGTCAGATACGAATGAATAGATATTTGAAATGTATTTTTAAAAATATTTTTCATATATTTTGTAATAAAAACGCATTTCAACATGCAGTATATACAGTGGGGATGGAAAGTTTGGGCACCCCAGCTAAAAAATGTGTATTAATGTGCATAAAGAAGCCAAGGAAAGATGGAAAAAATCTCCAAAAGGCATCAAATTACAGATTAGACATTCTTATAATATGTCAACAAAAGTTAGATTTTATTTCCATCATTTACACTTTCAAAATAACAGAAAACAAAAAAATGGCGTCTGCAAAAGTTTGGGCCCCCTGCAGAATTTATAGCATGCACTGCCCCCTTTGCCAAGCTGAGACCTGCCAGTGTCATGGATTGTTCTCAATCATCGTCTGGGAAGACCAGGTGATGTCAATCTCAAAGGTTTTAAATGCCCCGACTCATCTGACCTTGCCCCAACAATCAGCACCATGGGTTCTTCTAAGCAGTTGTCTAGAAAACTGAAACTGAAAATAGTTGACGCTCACAAAGCTGGAGAAGGCTATAAGAAGATAGCAAAGCGTTTTCAGATGTCAATATCCTCTGTTCGGAATGTCATTAAGAAATGGCAGTCATCACGAACAGTGGAAGTTAAAGCAACATCTGGAAGACCAAGAAAAATATCAGACAGAACAGCTGCAGGATTGTGAGAAAAACAATTCAAAACCCACGTTTGACGGCATGATCCCTCCAGAAAGATCTGGCAGACACTGGAGTTGTGGTCACTATTCCACTATAAAGAGATACTTGTACAAATATGGTCTTCATGGAAGAGTCATCAGAAGAAAACCTCTTCTACGTCCTCACCACAAAAATCATCGTTTGAACTTTGCAAATGAACATATAGACAAGCCTGATGCATTTTGGAAACAAGTTCTGTGGACCGATGAGGTTAAAATTGAACTTTTTGGCCGGAATGAGCAAAGGTACGTTTGGAGAAGAAGGGGCACAGAATTGAATGAAAAGAACCTCTGTCCAACTGTGAAGCATGGGGTTGGATCAATCATGCTTTGGGGTTGTGTTGCAGCCAGTGGCACAGGGAACATCTCACGAGTAGAAGGAAAAACGGATTCAATAAAATTTCAGCAAATTTTGGATGGTAACTTGATGCCATCTGTGAAAAAGCTGAAGTTAAAGAGAGGATGGCTTCTACAAATGGATAATGATCCTAAACACACCTCGAAATCCATGGGGGGATTACATCAAGAGGCGTAAACTGAAGGTTTTGCCATGGCCTTCACAATCTCCTGACCTCAACATCATTGAAAATCTATGGATAGACCTTAAAAGAGCCGTGCGTGACAGACAGCCCAGAAATCTCAAAGAACTGGAAGACTTTTGTAAGGAAGAATGGGCAAAGATACCTCAAAGAAGAATTGAAAGACTCTTGGCTGGCTACAAAAAGCGTTTACAAGCCGTGATACTTGCCAAAGGGGGCCGTACAAGATATTAACTCTGCAGGGGGCCCAAACTTTTGCAGACGCATTTTTTTTTTTTGTTTTCTGTTATTTTGAAAGTGTAAATGATGGAAATAAAAATCTAACTTTTGTTGACATATTATAAGAATGTCTAATCTGTAATTTGATGCCTTTTGGAGATTTTTCCATCTTTCCTTGGCTTCTTTATGCACATTAATACACATTTTTAGCTGGGGTGCCCAAACTTTCCATCCCCACTGTAGTATATATATATATATATATATATTTTTTTTTTTAATATATTTTGAAATATAGTGAATACGGCCAAAATTGTAGCATTTCAAATATATGTCAATATATTTGTGGAGAATATATTTTTAAAATATATTTCAAATATATTTTTCTTCCATGTGGGCCACTTCCTTATTTATTTCTTTATTCCCCTACACTCCACCCACTTCTAAGAATCTATTGATTAGCATCCCTATCTCCATGGTTACGGTGTACGGTGCTAGTTTGCCTTTTTGGACTAACTTTCTAAGTAATGACCCCAGATGATGGGAACCCCTGTACTCCTGTACCCTAATAATTGTCAGCATGGGTATATACTTTGGGTCAGCAGGTCATTTAGTAAAGGTGATGAGATACTCGGGATAGGCCTGGATGTCGTTGAATATCACATACATTACAGGTTTCGTTGGATTATCTGTGACGCTGTCATACAGGTCGGTGGGGGTTTGCGGGATTCTTTAGAAGGGGGGGGCAACCATCCCCTGTTTTCCGACACACGATACCCTGTGACCACACCGGCTCAGGTACATGTACTTGTATCCGCTTCCGTCCGGACGGGAGTATGTGTCGTGGAAGAATAACTGGCATCCACTGCAAAGTACGTCCCCGTTTCCATAATGAGCTGCTGGACAGGGGAAACAAAAAGAGTTATTCTCTCTAATCAGGTATCTTCATCCACATGTAGACAACATACACAGGCCTGGACTGGGCAAAAAAACCAAAAAATAGGCCAGGGCATTTTGGATGCTGAGCAGCACCAAGCCAGGGGACACCTTTTCTCGGGAGCGACGGGTAGCAGAAAAGCAGAAAAAAAGAGAGCACTGGTCGCAAAAGTGTCCTTTGGTGACCCTGGTAGTCCCGCCACTTGTGTTCAGTAGGTTATCATATTTATTTAATTTTTTTGAACAAAGAAAGAGAAAGGAGAGAGAGAGAGGGTGAGAGAGGGTGAGAGGAGAGAGGGGGAGGGGGAGAGAGGAGGGGGGGGGAGAGAGAAGAAAGACGAGAGAGTAGAGAGAGATCGAAGTGCGAACGTGAGAGAGAGATGTGAGAGAGAAAGAGAGATGAGAGAATGAAAGACAGAGAGAAACAAAATGAAAGAGAAAGAGAAAGAAAGACGAGGAACGACAAGAGAGAAAAGAAGATGAGAAAGAGAGAGAGGACAGAGGAAAGAGAGAAGAGACAAGAAAAGAAAGAAAGAAAGGAAGAGAGAAGAAAGATAGAGTAGAAAGAAAGAGTGCGAGAAAGAAAAAGGAAAGAGGAGGGGGAGAAAGAGGATGATAAGAAAAGAAGAAAGAAAGAAAGATTCAGAGAGAAAGAGGAAGAAAGAGAGAAAGATAGAGGAGAAAGAGAGAAAGAAAGAAGTGGAAAGAAAGTAAGAGGTCAACATAGAAAGGAGAGTAGAGGAAAGAAAGAAAGAAAGTGAATAGATAGACGAGAAAGAACGTAAAGGAATAGAAATAAAGAAAGATAAGAACAAAAGAGTGAGAAAGAAAGAGAAGAAATAAGAAAGAGAATGACAAGAAAGAGAGAACGTGAAAGGAGGAGAAAGATAGATGAAAGAAAGAGAGAACGAAAGAGTGAAAGAAAGAGTAGGACTAAGAAAGAGAGGAAAGGAACAGAATAAGGAAAGAAGTTGGATGACGAGAGGACGAAGAAGAAAGAGAGAAAGAAAGAAAGTGAAAAGAAACGAAAAGAGAATGATAAGCAAAGAAAGAAAGAGAGAAAGAAAGAGAGAAAGAAAGAAAGAAAGAGGAGAAAGAAAGAAAGAAAGACGGAGAAAGAAAGAAAGATAAGAAGGAAAGAAAGAGAGAAGAGGAGAAAGAAAAGAGAAGAGAAGAAAGATGAGGAGAAAGAAAGAGAGAGAAAGAGAGAAAGGTGAGGATAGAAAGAAAGAGAGAAAGAAAAGAAGACCAAGAGAGAAAGAGATAAAGAAAGAATGAAAGGAAAGAAAGAGTGAGAAGGAGAAAGAGAGTAAGAAAGAAAAGGAATGAACGAAGAAGAGCGACGAAGAAAAGAAAGAAAGAGAGGAAAGATAAGAAAGAGAGAAAGAAAGTAGAGAGAGAGAGAAAGAGAGACGAGAGAAAGAGACGAGAGAAAGAAAAGAGAGGAAAGAAAGAGAGAAAAGAGAGAGAGAAAGAAAGAGAAAGAAAGAAAGAGAGAGAGGAGAAAGAGGGAGAGAGGAGATGTGAGAGTGAGAAAGAGAGAGAGAAAGAGAGAGAGAAAGAAAGGACCGAGAAAAGAAAGAGAGAGAAAGAAAGAAGAACCGACGTAGAAAGAAAGAAAGGAGAAGAAAGGAGTAGAGAGGAAAGAAAGAGAGAAAGAAGAAAGAGGAGAAAGAAAGAGAGAGAGAAAAGAAAGAAAGCAAGGAACAAGTAAAGAAGACAAGAAGAAAGAAAGAGGCGAGAAAGGAACCGGAGACAAGAGGAGAGAATGAAAGAAGTGAGGAAAGAGAGAGAAAGATGAGAAAGAAAGAAAGAAAGAAAGACAAGGAAAGAGAGAAAGAAAAGAGAAGAGAGAGAGAGGAAAGAAAGAAAAGAAAGAGAAAAGAAAGCGAGATGAAAGAAGAAAGATGAAGAACGAGAAAGAGGTGAGAGAGAAACGAGGAGAGAGGAAGAGAGGAGAGAAAGAAAGAGGAGGAAAGAAAGAGCGAGAAAGAAAGAGAGAAAGGAAAGAAAGAGTGAGAAAGAAAAAGGGGAAAGTGAGAAAGAAAGAGAGAGAGACAGAGAGAAAGAAAGAAAAGAAAGGAGATGAAAGAGAGAAAGCAAGGTGGAGAGACAAGAAGAGAACAGATCGGGAAAGAGAGAGAGAAAGAAAGAAGAAAGAAAAGAAAGAAAGAGAGAAAGATAAGGAAAGAGAAAGAAAGTAAGATAAGGGAAAGAATGAGAGAAGAAAGAAAGAAAGAAGAGAAGAAGGGGAAAGAAAGATTAGAGAGGAGAAAAGAAAGAAAAGAAAAGAAAAGAAAGAGAGGGGAGGGGGGGGAGGAGAAGAAAGAAAGGAAGATGAAAGAAAGAGAGAGACGAAAGCGAGAAGAGAGAAAAGAAAAGACAGACAAGTGGAAGAGAGAAGAAAGAAAGAAAGACGAGAAAGAAAGAAAGAGAGGAGCTAGGACGAGTGAGAGAAAGATAGAGAAAGAGAGAAAGAAAGAAAGAGAGGATGGGAAGAGACGAGATGAGAGGAAAGAGAGAAGAGAGAGAAGATAGAGGAGAAAGAAAAGAAAGAGAGAGGAAAAGAGAGGAAAAAGAAAAAGAACGAGAGAGAGAGAGACGAGAGAAGGGGGGAAGGGGGGAAAAAAAAGAGAGAGAGAAAGAAAGTAGCTGCAGGGAGGGGGGAACCCCAGCGGCCAGTGCTGTGGGGGACATACAGGACCCGGGTTTCAGCAGGGGGGATGATAGGAGGGGACAAAGCCGTGGCAGCACGTAGAGGAACTGATCCGTGGATTTCTCTCTGCATCTGCTGAGTGCCGGCCTCTCTGGGACAGACTAAAACATTTCATGAGAAACCGGCTTCATGCAGCTTAATGTGCAATAAATCTCAATCAATTGACTAAACCGCATGGAGCACACGTCCTTATTTGAGGTTAAGAAAAAATAGGGGGGAAATGCACTGCATAAAAAAACTGGAATCTGTTGCTGTCAACTCTCAAGATGAGACCAAAGAGCTGTCACTATCAGTGAAGGCCATGCATTAGGCTGAAAAAACAAAGCAAACCCATCAGAGAGATAGCAAAAACATTAGGCGTGGCCCAAAAACAATGTTTGGAACATTCTTAAAAGAAGGAACGCACGCAGTGAGCTCAGCAACACCAAAAGACCGGAAGACCAAGACGGAAAACAATCGTGGTGGAGGATGAGCGAAGAATTCTTTACCTGGTGAAGAAAAAACACCCTTCACAACAGTTGGCCAGATTCAAGAACACTCTCCAGGAGGTTGGTTGTATGTGTGTCAAAGGTTCACCAATCAAGAGAAGACTTCACCAGAGTGAATACAGAGGGTTCACTCACAAGATGGAAACCATTGGTGAGAAGGCCTCAAAAACAGGAAGGCCAGATTAGAGTTTGCCCAAACGACATGTAAAAAAGCCGTCACAGTTCTGGAACAACATCCTATGGACAGAGGAGGGACCGACATCAACTTGTTTACCAGAGTGATGGGAAGAGAAGGGGGTAATGGATGGAGAAGGAACTAGGCTCATGGTCCTCAGCATACCACCTCATCAGTGATCATGGTGGTGGTAGTGTCATGGCGGTCGGCATGTATGGCTGCCAATGGGAACTGCTTCTCTTGTATTTATTGATGATGTGACGGCTGACAGAAGCAGCCCGGATGAATTGTGAAGTGTTTCGGGAATATTATCGGCTCATATTCAGCCAAATGCTTCACAACTCATTGGACGCTTCACAGTGCATTGGGCCCAGGATGGGACAATGACCCAAAGCAGATGCAAAAGCCACCAAAGAAGTGGAATGTTCTGCAATGGCCAAGTCCCATCACCTGACCTGAATCCGATGGAGCATTTCACTTGCTGAATACAAAACTGAAGGGAAAATGCCCCTAAGAACAAGCAGGAACTGAAGACAGTTGCAGTAGAGGGCTGGCAGAGATCACCAGGGATGACCACCCAGCGTCTGCTGATGTCTATGCGTTCCACACTTCAGGCTGTGTCATTGACTGCAAAGGATTTGCAACCAAGTATTAAAAAGTGAAAGTTTTGATTTATGATTATTATTCTGTCCCATTACTTTTGGTCCCTTAACAAGTGGGAGAGTTGACTCTTGAGAGTTGACAGCAACAGATTCCAAATGCAAATAGCACACTTGAAATGAACTCTGGACCTTTTATCTGCTCATTGTAATTGGGATAATGAGGGAATAAACACACACCTGGCCATGGAACAGCTGAGAAGCCAATTGTCCATTTACTTTTGGTCCCTTAACAAGTGGGAGGCACATATGCAAACTGTTGTAATTCCTACACCGTTCACCTGATTTGGATGTAAATACCCTCAAATTAAAGCTGACAGTCTGCAGTTAAAGCACATCTTGTTCGTTTCATTTCAAATCCATTGTGGTGTATAGAGCCAAAAATGTTACAATTGTGTCCATGTCCCAATATTTATGGACCTGACTGTATGGTCAGTGTCCTTCCTTTTTACTATACACCTTATTTTGTGAAATAAACCCCTTTATCCAGTATCACGCTATGTGGAATCCTTTGTTGGGCTCTCTCTGTGAGTGCGTTATTCACAGCCTACTATAGAGGTGACTCGACGCGGTGATACCTATTCAAGGACCCAGTGGTGTATAGGAACCTGGCCTGACCTGGGAGCAGATGACCTGATTATACCTGATGAGACAGGATTCATCTCAAATGCATGTTTTCTGTTTCAAAATTTTTATTAAGAAAGATTTGATTTTTAAGCATATAGCAAGCTCAAAAATACACCCTCACAGGGGCAGAGCAGAACAATGACATATAAACAGGGATATCCTGCTGACTGATATTAGTCAAATAACAAAAAACTCTGATGACATCAAAAAGGGACGGCAAACAGCCGAGCAAAACAGCAGCAGTAATCCAACCATAATATTGGAAAAAAAGAGAAAAGAAAGGAAGTTAGAAGAGAAAGAAAATAAAACAAAAGGGAATCAGAAAGAAAACAGGAAAAAAGGGAAACTAAAGGGATTCACGGATCCGGGGCTTGCACCAGCAGCGACTATAGAAGGCCATAACTAGTAGGGAGGCAGGGATGGTAAGGAATAGCATATCCAAGGTTCCCAAACCTTAAGGAATCTTGGGTGAGAATCATGAAGAATGCTAGACATCTGATCATTGAACAACATAGCATTCATCTGAGTCCTCACCCCTTGGAAGGCTACCGAAGGGGTTCTCCAAGCCTGAGCTATAGTACGTTTAGCCGAAATGAATAGGTAGGATGCCAATTTCTGTTGAGACCTAGACAGGCCCAAAATTGGGCAATGCAGGAGGGCCACCTTTGCATCCCTACGGACCGTAAATATGAAATAGCGTTTGAAGCAAACCAAAGACCCTAGACCGGAAGCCAATCAAACGCGGGCACGACCACCAAATGTGCAAGACGTCCCCACGTAGACCACAGTTCCGGAAACACACCATCTCCGCCAGTCGGATTAAAGTGAGCAGTCCGAGCCGGGACCCAGTACCACCGCAGGAGAACTTTGCAGGCTGCCTCAAGAGTGACTGTATTGAATGAACATTTCGCTACCATCCCCCAGGCCTTACGCCAGTACTTCACCTCAATCGAAACACCCAGATCTCGCTCCCACTGAGTGACAGAAGACCGGGGCGATGAGGAAGACCTACTGTTAAGGGAGGCATATATTACCGAAATAAGGCCAGGGGACCCTGGGGAGTGCTGACAAGCGTGCTCAAAGGGCGTTTTGCGGTAAGGATATGTAGAGGTACGACGGAGGGATAGGACCCAATGGCACAATTGGAAATACCGATAATATTCCCGTGGCGGGACCCCCCTTGATTCTCGAAGAGACTCCCAAGATGGAAGCGTACGAGTGCTCAGAAAATCTTGTACTACAACAAAGCCATGGGAGGTCCACCAAGAGAAAGAAGGGGGATGTTCTAGGCCTGGTGGGAATAAAGGATTATGAGTGATCGGCAAAAGGGGATGGGAATGAAGAAGAAATAAAGTTCCCCAAAATTTTTACAGAATCCCAGATTCTCAAACTGTGAAGCATGATGGGGCTCAAATCCGAAGGACGCAACTTAGGCAGGAGCCAAAGCAATGTAGTTAAGGAAAGCGGAGAACAGCTGGGTAGTTCCAAGAGTACCCACAATGGAATATCAGTCTTGGCATCAAATGCATGTTTTAAGCGCGCTTCTGGTGAGTGCGCATTTCACTTCTTCAGACACATCATCTGTCACCCCTGGATTAGATATCCAAACACGTTGGTTGTGATCTAACAAGATCTTCACGTTCTTATATACAGTATATGCACGGTATCAACATTTTGAAATGGGTGTCTGGGACAGAATTCTTGGCTGGATATGGAATCGCTAACTGGAACAAACTCCCTGGATGCCGGGCTCTCTGACATCAGTGGTGTAATGATCTGCCCACCCGGGTCACAGACTGAGGCCAGTTCATTCTTTGTCCTCTCCTCTCTGTATGAGGGCTTGTTCACATCAGATCATGGAAATCCGCGTTCCATGTGCGTTTCCTGCACTGCGGCTGTGATCTGCACGGGGTGTCAAGGTTAGGTGAACGATGCCCCAAACACAGGTTGCAAACGCAGTGAGTTTTCCTGCACAGAAGTACCATGTGATCCAGTTGCAGTGCGTTTTGTTAAGGTAGTGCATGCACTACTTCTGGTGTGGTCCAAACCGCACCTCACTGCACCACATGTGAATCACATTCCTGGTGTGAACACGGTCTAAGAGATTTGACGCTTTGGGTCTTGTTCTCTCAATAGACATTCCCCCGTAGTGCAGCCACTCTGTAGTCTCCACAGCTGGCCTCAGTAAAAAACAGATTTAAAAATAGAAAATAAAGGATAGAATAGAACATAATAGAATAAAAAAGAACAGAATAGAACATAATGACTAGAATAGAACATAATAGAATAAAACAGAATAGAACAGAACAGAACAATGGAATGTATGTAATA
Organism: Staurois parvus; assembly: GCA_951230385.1. Taxonomy (NCBI): domain Eukaryota; kingdom Metazoa; phylum Chordata; class Amphibia; order Anura; family Ranidae; genus Staurois; species Staurois parvus. The sequence goes on from CATNWA010000693.1 coordinate 60,417, forward strand.
ATTTAATATGGAAAATAAATAAAATATGTAAAAAAAAGAAGAGAACAGAATAGAATAAACCAGAAACAATAGAATAGAACATAAAGAGACAGAATAGAACAGAATAGAATTAGAATAAAAGAATTATAATAGAATAGATATAAAAAGAATAGAATAGAGTAGAATAAAAGAGCGAACATAACCATTTTTGAAATTCAAATTTTGAATCGATTTGAAAATAATTAATATATAAAATGAATAGAACAAAATAAAAACAGAACAGAAAAGAATAGACCAGAAAAATAATACACTAAAGAATAGACCAAGAAAATAATAGACTAGAATAGAAAAAAAAAACAAAAGGGATAGAATAGAATAAAACAATAGAATAGAAAAGACTAGAATAGAGTAAAATAAAAAGAGTGAATATCACATCTTTTGAAATTCAAATTTCGACTCGATTTGAAAATCATGAATATACGAAATGAATAGAACAGAATAGGAAAAAAGAATAGAATAGAATGGAAACAGAAGACAACAAAACAGAATAGAATAAAACAGAAAGAGAATAGAACAGGACAGAATAGAATAAAACAGGACAGAATAGAATAGACCAGAAAATAATAGCATAGAATAGAGAATAAAGGGATAGAATAGAATAAAACAATAGAATAGAATAGAAAAGACTAGAATAGAATAAAATAAAATAGAGCGAATATCACATCTTTTGAAATTCAAAATTTTGAATTGATTTGAAAATCATGAATATAGGGAATGAATTCTGAAAATGAATCATTCTAACACAACGAATACGATGAAATTACTAACTTAATGAACCAATCTGAATCTAAATGAAATCCATTTTTCCGTCCTGCACATCTCCAGTCTGGACGGCATTTTTTGATCTGCCCCTCTTCTGCCCCTCTAACTGCCGTCTCTGCTGCGCCACCTTGAGGAATTTTTGTGCCCCCACCTCTTCAGGCGTCTGTCCTGCCTGTTCGTAGCCGGGTGCAGTCTGTTTTCCCCTCTGTAGGTGGCGCCCCTCCCCACAGGTTTCTCAGCTGTCGCAGTCTGGGGTTTATACCCCGCTGTGATAGCAACACAACATCCATGGTGGCAGCGGCTCCGGTGAAGACCCGACACACCAGGGGTGGTACGGAGGGTCCACACATTGTGAAAAAATGGCCTACTTGCACCCTGTTTATACCTAGGTGACCACAGGGGGCCCCTGCCAGAGGTATCATCAGATGTGGTCACTCACCATTCTTTCCGGCGTAGCTCCTGTAAAAATCCATTGTTGTTCACACTGCTCACAGTATTGGGGTCCAAGCCATGGAAGAGCTGCTTCTCGTTAGTGGTGGAGCCATTCTTGTCATCGATACTTTGCTTCTTTATCTGGTAGTTTATCCACAGGGGGCGGTTCTGGACCCTCTCGATCTGCTCAGAAACAAACGTCATCACGGGCCAAAAGGATCGTAAACAAAAATGAATTATTATTATTATAGAGGTATTTATATAGCGGCAGAAGGTTTGCTCAGCGCTGTACATTATAGTGGGGGGACAGAACATGACAGTAACATGAATATACACGAGGGGTTCGAGGGCCCTGATCCTGGGAGCTTACGCTCTAGGAGGGAGGGGGTAGAGTGGTACAGGAGGAAATGGCTGTGGGGGGTGGAGTGGTAGGAGGAGTGGAGGAGATCGGTTGTTAGGTGAGGGTGGGGGAGGCTTCCCTGAAGAGATGGGTTTTTCAGGGAGCGCCTAAAGTGAGGAGGAGAGCAGGTGACAGTCTGATGGATTGGGGTAGGGAGTTCCAGAGGATGGGGGAGGTCCTGGAGAAGTCCTGCAGTCGGGCGTGGGAGGAGGAGACCAGGGAGCTAGAAAGTAGGAGGTCTTGTGAGGAGCGAAGATTACGGGTTGGGTGGTATTTGGGTATCAGGTCGGTGAGGTAGTTTGGGGCGGAGTTATGAATGGCTTTGTATGTCAGTGTTAGTAGTTTGAATTTAATGCGTTGGGTTGGGCAATCGGGAGCCAGTGGAGGGAATGACAGAGGGGGGTGGAGGACACTGAGTGGAGGCCAGTGGAGGGAATGACAGAGGGGGGTGGAGGACACTGAATGGAGGCCAGTGGAGGAATGACAGAGGGGGTGGAGGACACTGAGTGGAGGTCAGTGGAGGGAGGGAATGACAGAGGGGGGTGGAGGACACTGAATGGAGGCCAGTGGAGGGAATGACAGAGGGGGGTGGAGGACACTGAATGGAGGCCAGTGGAGGGAATGACAGAGGGGGGTGGAGGACACTGAATGAGGCCAGTGGAGGGATTGGCAGAGGGGGGTGGAGGACACTGAGTGGAGGCCAGTGGAGGGAATGACAGAGGGGGGTGGAGGACACTGAATGGAGGCCAGTGGAGGGATTGGCAGAGGGGGGTGGAGGACACTGAGTGGAGGCCAGTGGAGGGAATGACAGAGGGGGGTGGAGGACACTGAGTGGACGCCAGTGGAGGGAATGACAGAGGGGGGTGGAGGACACTGAATGGAGGCCAGTGGAGGGATTGACAGAGGGGGGTGGAGGACACTGAGTGGAGGCCAGTGGAGGAATGACAGAGGGGGGTGGAGGACACTGAGTGTGGACGCCAGTGGAGGGAATGACAGAGAGGGGTGGAGGACACTGAATGGAGGCCAGTGGAGGGAATGACAGAGAGGGGTGGAGGACACTGAATGGAGGCCAGTGGAGGGAATGACAGAGGGGGGAGGCAGATGTGGAGCGGTTGGTAAGGTGGATGAGTCTGGCTGCTGAGTTCAGGATAGACTGAAGAGGGGATAGTCTGTGATGAGGTTCGGCCGGTCGGTGAGGAGGGAGTTGCAGTAGTCCAGGCGTGAGATAGTAAGGGAGTGGACGAGTAGTTTAGTAGTGTCTGGGGTGAGGAACGGTCGTATTTTGGAGATGTTGCGGAGGTGGAGCCTGCATGAGTTTGCCAGCGATTGGACATGGGGTTGGAAGGACAGGTTTGAGTCCAGGGTGACACCTAGGACTTTGGCTTGTGGGGTGGGACTGATGGTGGCATTGTTGGTCGTGATGGAGAGGGGGGGGGGGGGTGGGGGGGGGGGGGGCACGGGCAATTTGAGGAAACTGGAGCAACATCCAGTCTGATATGTCGCTCAGTAGGGGGGCGATACGGGCGGAGACTGAGGGGGTGAGGTGAGGGGTGGAGAGGTAAACTTGCGTGTCATCAACATTGAGGTGATAGTTGAAAATGAATGAGATCTTATCACAGAACAGAAGAAATGTTCACTAAACGGGACCAAACTGTCTCATAACATTACAAGTCCCACAAGAAAAATCGTCCAAATCGTTTGTTTCCCCCCATAATGTACAATCTATACCCCCAAACCCATATACATCATTTATCTCCACTGGCTACTCCAAAATCATCAAAAAGATCGATTACCTTGAT
>CATNWA010000694.1:0-34013 GCA_951230385.1 Staurois parvus
TTTTATTTTATATATAGTGCAGTGCATTAGTGTGAGCTGGCACAAATGTTCATAAGCATTTTCTATGCATTCGGACAGGGTTTTGCACAATGCAGCCCATGCATATGGTGCAAATAGTGCTATAGTCCTTAAGCGACACCCTTCATTCCTCCCTAACTCTGACTGAATCTGTTTACATTGGCTGTTGGAAGTTTTAGTTTACAGAGAGATATGGAAGGGAAACGTTTTTTCAGTGCTTTCTTGAAAACGCATAGGGTTTTGTGAAACCATCATCATGATGTGAACACTACATGAAAGAATGAGGTGCCACATTGATTGAACATAAGTGCCCTTCATTCGTTTGTGGTTCTTTTTCCTAAACTGAACCTAATCTCACCACACCCTCCATCAGAGGCATACTTACCTTGATACAAGGAGCTGATGCCCTCTAATGTCTATTAAATCCAACTTTGCTTGCTCCACACTCCTGGCCAGATCTGTGTCATTGCTATCCCCAGTAGACCTTTCAAGGGGCTGTGTCCCAAAGATGGAAACGTAAGGAAGACAGGCCCATAAAAGTCCAGGGGACTATAGATTGCAGACATGACCTGTGATTAAGTAAAAACTAGTGCGTACTAGAATACTAAACAAATAGATAAACAGGACAATGGAAACCACAGCCAGTGTGTGTCCCAAGGTAAGTTATTATATCATGTGGAAGCAGCGGGGTGGGTTAGCTGTCTAGGTCAGGAGAATGTGCTCATAATAAGGATGATGGCATCTTTGGGTATTTATGAGTAGCGCTAGTTTTTTAAAATACATTATAATGTAGGAAAAGTAATTTTATATATATAGAAAATAGATATAATACATAATTCAGAAAATGTAAAACATGAGAAAAGTATGAACCTTTCGAGATCATTATAGATATGAATGGAAATAGTAAGTATTTTCTTGTAGCTCACTATGTATCTGTAAAAATGCAGAATCTAGGTCAGTAGGATTCATAGGGTCATTAGCAAGCGTTTCCTACTAAGAATTTAGTATTTTGCATGCTACAGGACGGAAAGAAGTTGCCGTCTGTTGTCCAAAAACTTTGTAAAACAACCAATTGCTGTGCATGCTTACTATTAGTTTCTATAACTGTAACTATGAATCCGAATAAGGTCGTTTACTCAATGCCTACATCCAACATTTATTATGAAACCTACAGATAAATGTAAAGTCCATACCTTTACAAATCTTTACTGGGCATCAGAGGAGAGAACCTTGCAGAAACAGTGTGCTTAAAAAGCAATCCATACAGGTTGTTATCAGAAACTCAATTGTTGTTTATATTATAAAACTCTTCTCTCTCTTTCTCCTTCCCCTCCCTCTCTCTCCCCCTCTCTCTCTCTCATCTCTATCCTCTGCGTCTTCTCGATATATATTACAGTTGTGGTCCAATAATTATTCAACCCCCACTGAATTGAGTGTTTGGCCATGTTTTGACATTGCCTTTTGGAGCATTCAGTCATCTTGCTTACGCTTTTTACATTAAAGGAGGCACTTGTAGGTCTGACCAAATATAACATAAAACAGTTATAATGAAAATACCCACAAATGTCCTTTCTCTGTGCTCACAGCTTTGATCAGTTTTATTCCAACCACCATGTGGACATTCAATTCTTAGTATCTTAGTTACAGCATCCTTTTACAGTTTATAACTGCTTTTTAAACGTGGAAGCATAGGCTTGACACAAGTGTCTTGCAGAGAATGCGGGGTTAATCTTGTCCGGCCCATTCTTCATGGGGCAAAGGCCTCTCAGATTCGCAGTCACATTCTTAGGCTTGCGCACTGCAAATGACTTTTCTTTAAGTTCCCACAGAGGTTCTCAATCGGATGTAAGTCTGGTGAATCTGCGGATGGCCACTCTCAATAATGTACCCGCCTTTCCTTCTGCATACCGATTGCTCCTAGTGGACGTGGAGGTTATGCTGGGATCATTGTCTGTGGAATAGGTCCAACGTCTCAAAGCCTAAGTGTGTTGTGTACCGGATCTGCATCACGTTTTCCATCCAATATCTCATGTGGGTTACTGAAAGAGTATTCAGGGTACTTGCATCACGCTGAAGCTTCCTGTACCTTGCAGTAAGCAATATAACGCAGCCCCACAGCATGATTGACCCTCCACCATGCTTCACTATTAAGGAAAGGTGTCTCTGTTCATCCATTAGCCTTGGTTCTCCATCCTCTCAAAACAAGAGCGGATGATCGCTATGGGCCCAAAACAGTTCTAACTTTTGTTTCATCATTGCCACAGAAACACTATCCCTCAACTTTTCGGTTGTGAGTTTGGTCCAATGGCTTTGTGGGAGCTTACGGCAGTCGACTCTTCTTATTGCTTTGGAGACAGCAAGGGCGGTACGCCTGGGAGTTCTGGCACGGGAGGCCTTCATTACGGCATGTGTGCGTCTATATTGTTCTGGGCTGAAACTTCTGCTAATCCCACATCTGGACAAAATCTTTGGTGCTGGCGCGAGTTCCTCTGCAGTCACTCGGGGGACTTGCTGCTCCACTCTTAGGCTTCAGGTAGAGCACAGGCGTGTCTGAGAGTCAGGCATTCTACTTTCTGCCACGACCAGGGTAGCGTTTCAACGGTGCCCTTGGCCTTGACAGTTGCGACTGATGCGCGTTCCTAAGGTGGTCTCTCTTGGTCATGTTTAAACACTCTTTGCAAATCTTCTTATAGGGCAATTTAGCCTTCCTGTGATGAGAAATCACCTCTTCTCGTGTCTGCCTGGACCATTCTCATGCCTTCAGCATGTTTGTAACGACACCAGTAAATGTCTAGAAGGAGTTGAGTTATCACAGTCATGGTAAAGCTGCTTGAGATTGGTGACTTATTATGACTTGATTGCTGCTCCGGGTGGACATACCCACAGGTGATTTTCAAATACCTGATGGAAAGCTCCTGTATGAACCTCGGTTCTTCAGAGTGGTAGTCTTTAAGGGGCTTGAATAAATTGTTGCAATGAAGAAATCCTCATAAGATCACCATTTACTACTGTATTACATAAAACAATTGATGTCATTTTTAGTGGCCATTTGCGGTTAGTTATCAACGTCCTTGTAGGTATTTGATTCTGAATACAATTCCAAAATGGTCCACTATAGTCCCTAATACCCCTCCTTTACAGCATTGGGGGGTTGAATAATTTTGGGACACAACTGTTGTATATATAGTTATAAATTAGTATATATATTTTATTATAATCATGTGGAAGTGGTTCTCTAATGGAGGTTCTCTATAAAGTCCGCCTTATACCCTACTAGAAAAATGTTTTTCGAGGTGGTCTTTTTGTTCAATGATGTTTTATTTGTTAATTAATTGATGTTTGTAACAAATTTGTATGAGGTTTTTAAAAAATTGGTATTGAATAATTCTTGAGAATGATTTTATACACATGTTTTCTGCTGCAATGGTTTCCCTCTGTGCCAAGTAAAGTCATTATTTTACTTGGCAAGACACAGTGAGGGCTTTCTGACATTTTCCAAGACTAATATATAAAAACATTTTAGACAGGTGATGAATGTGGAGCGGCTCTTCAAGACCTTTGAGTCATAATACAAATGGCATGGGATTTGAGAAATGATAAAAGGGCACAGCTCTCCCTGCCTGATGCATTATTGGGGGTGGGAAAGAAAGCTCAGTCTGAGGCTCAGGCTTATCTCAATAAATAAAGTAAGTTTGCTTATTCCAGCAAAACCTCTCTGACATGTGAAGTAAATCAAGAGAACGCTGACAGCACAAACAACCTGGAAAATCCATGTATTCAGCTGAAATTAAATGAAAGCATAAATCACAAAGAACATACTTTTATTTTAGAAACATTTCAGCATTCATCAGTATTACCTTCACTGCAAATGTTTTCCAACTGTCCAGAAGCTGATTTCTTACAGCCGTTTGTTTTCTGTACATGTGCGCTGTAATTTAACTGGACAAACAGGTGTTAATACCTTTCATAGCAATAACCACCAGGACTCAGGCTGGCTGAGTGTGCTATAGTGTGACCCTGGATCCAAGGCTTCAGGATTTATAATTCATGAAAAGCAAACACGAACATTGGTTCACATTGCATTTACAGTTTGGCATCATGGTGACAGTTTTCTAAGATAAAAATACAGATCTCTATCTCAAGCCAATAATCTGTACCCAGAAGCACACAAATCATATCCTGTTTCAAGCTGGAGTCCTGTTTCCTTAGCCAGAACCATGGGAATGTATACATTTCTCTTCACCTAATTAACAATATAACAAAAAAAAAAAGCAGCAGTAGGTGACCCCAGTGTACTTTGATGTCACCCAAAAAGGGAAGCTCTACCAGTGATTCTGAAAAAAATGATACATTCTTGAAAAAATAACAGTTCAAATTGAAAAATTGGTTCAAATCAACCAATAACAATTTTATACTCTTTTTAAACAAGTGTGCTATGAATCGTAACTGCACATACATTTAAAAGTTGCCTGGTGTCGGGAAATGAGACATTTGACACTGTAAACATTTCAGGCTTTTGTAAATAAATAGAAATATGCAATGGGCCCAATGACCCTCTGTAGGAGATCTTGAGACTCCCCTATCGACTGCTTGTGGCCATAGACTGGACATACTTGACATCCTCATAATAGTGTGATTTGTGTAATGTGTGAAATTAATATTCGTAAGTGTAAATCCTTACAAGTGCATACAGCCTATGACAGGGCTTGAAATTTCCACTCGCCTGCTCGCCAATGGCGAGTGGCAATTATGGTGGGGGCGAGTGTGTCCCCCAGGGCTGTCTTGCTGAGCAGGCTTGGAGCTCATACTGGATCTGTCATTGGCACTGGGAGCCGTCAGACTGCTCAATAGCTGAGCACAGTGAAAGAAAAGCAAGGAGTGTGTGCTGTGTTCTCTGCCTCCCCCTAGAGTGCAGTACCCAGATCTGTGCGTGAACAACGAAGTACTGCAACTTTTTATGGGGGGGGGGGGTGTGTGTACGTGTACATGTGTGTGTATATGCATGTACAATTGTACATGTGTCTGTGTGTATGTACATGTGTGTATCTTTACATGTGTCTGCGTGTATGTACCTGTATGGGTGTGTGTACATGTGTCTGTGTGTGTGCATGTACATGTGTGTGTTTGTGTGTATGTACGTACATGTGTCTGTGTGTACATGTGTCTGTGTATGTATGTACATTTGTCTGTGTGTATGTACATGTGTCTGTGTGTATTTCTGTGTATGTACATATATCTGTGTGTATGCGTGTCTGTACATGCCTGTGTGTGTATACATGTGTCTGTATGTGTGTGTGTACATGTGTCTCTGTGCGTGCGTTTCTGTGTGTGTGTATGTACATGTTTGTGTGTGTGTACAGGTGTCTCTCTTTCTGTGTGTTTGTTGGTGGCGAGTAACTCTAAGGCCTGGCTAGTAGCTCAGGACTTGAAACTTTAAGCCCTAAGACTTTCATGTAGATAAATGGAAGTCAGTGTTCTTTATATCTTGTGTTGTGTATATGTGTTCCACTATACGATCAATAATTAATTATTAGATTGGTATAAACTTCTTACATACATGCATACTTTATACATGTGGTTATATTCAGAAGGGATATGTCCAGACATGCCCGGCTCATAAGAGACTTGTTTACTCCAAAAAAATTGGGATTGTCATTCTTGTTAAAATGTTTCCTGATGCCACTTTGGGGACTTTCCATTTGAGTTGGTTAGGGACATCGAGGCCTTATCTAACCTGGAGCATCTGTCCCTCTGGCTCTGAGGAAGAGGAGACTGCTCCTCAAAATGCGTCAGCCATCTGGAGGGTCCTCTCAGGACTAGGAGCTGATCTGGTGTACAGGTTGCTTTGAATTTGATTTGCCTTTGTTATCACAGTGATTGTGAGTATATTTCTTCTTTGGATCTAATAAATATATTGTGTTAGGTAATGCACTAGGTTGGTGCACCCTCTATTTTCCTTGTTCCTACAGTTATCATTTCTGGGTTCTCCCCCCGACCCCTAGAGGGCAGCAAGGATTGGTGCTAGCAATGGATGTATGAAGGACAAGATACAGTTCCATCATAGTATACCACTCTCGAGCGCAGGAGACTGTTTCCTTTCTATTTTCACAAGGGACCCTCCCATCTGGCCTAAGGGAGGGTCCATAAATATGTACTGATATGAGTACCACTTGTTCACCACACATGCAAGTCATCCGGATTGGTGTAGTGCTAGCGGCCATCTTAGGATAGTCTTATAAGACTCTGTGGGAGATGTCTACCATTTCATGGAAGGTCTAATATTACCTATCTTAAGCACTAGTCATGTGTAAGGAAGTAATGTCTAGAAGCATGTTATATGTGATTGGATGATATCTAGGAAACATATAATGTTATTGGACATATTTCAGTCCTCAGTTTAATTGGATAAATCTGAAGTATGTATGGTAATTGGTCAGTAGTTAATTAGCCAATAGGAATTAGAGTTTACTTACTATTTTGATGTACTAAACATACACTATATTTCCAAAAGTATTGGGACATCTCTCCAAATCATTGGATTCAGGTGTTCCAATCACCTCCATGGCCACAGGTGTATAAAATAAAGCACTTAGGTATGCAGACTGCTTCTACAATCATTTGTGACAGAATGGGTCACTCTCAGGAGTTCAATGAATTCAAGCGTGGTACCATGATAGGTTGCCATCTGTGCAATAAGTCCATCTGTGAAATTTCCTTGGTATAAAAAAGTAGAAGCAACTGGGAACAACAGCAACTCAACCACGAAGTGGTAGGCCACGTAAAATGACAGAGCGGGATTAGCACATGCTGAAGCACACAGTGAGCAGAAGTCACGGACTGTCTGCAGAGTCCATAGCTAAAGACCTCCAGACTTCGTGTGGCCTTCAGATTAGCACAACAGTGCATAGAGAGCTTCATGGAATGGGTTTTCATGGTCAAGCAGCTGCATCCATGCCTTACAGCACCAAATGCAATGCAAAGCGTCAGATGCAGTGGTGTAAAGAACGCCTCCGTTAGACTCTAGAGCAGTGGAGACATGCTTTCTGATGTGGCGAATCACTCTTCCCTGTCTGGCACTCCAATGGATGTGTCTGGGTTCGGCAGTTTTCAGGAGAACAATACCCATTTAGCAAAAAGACATCCTGCACAGCAAATAGACAGCCCGTTCAGCAAAGAGATAGCCCATTCAGCAAAGAGACAGCCTGCATATCAAAGATACAGCCTGTACAGAAAAGAGACAGCCCATCAAACAAAGAGACAGCCCATTCAACAAAGAAACAGCCCATCCAGCAAAGAGACAGCCTATCCAGCAAAGAGATATACCCGTTCAGCAAAGAGACAGACCATCCAGCAAAAAGACAGCCCATTCAGCAAAGAGATAGCCCATTCAGCAAAGAGACATCCTGCCCAGAAAAGAGACAGCCTGTTCAGCAAAGAGACAGCCCACCAAGAAAAGAGACAGCCCGTCCAGCAAAGATACAGCCCTTTCAGCAAAGAGACAGCCCCATCCAGCAAAGAGACAGCCCATTCAGCAAAGAGACAGCTCACCCAGCAAATAGACAGCCCAATCCACGGCTGAGCTGTAACAATGTGCCGGTGGGTGAAAGAGAGAGGCCACCATTGTCCCTTCAGTGCGGCTGTGTGCAGCGGCCGGTAGGGGCCCTCAGCGGCATTTCCTGTTTCTGGAGCCATTACTGCAGCTCCTCCCATTGGCCCTGCTTTGGGCATAGCTGGACAGTGGGAGGTGAGTGGCAGCCACGGTCTGTGTTAGCTCTGTTCAGTCCGTGGCCACCGCTTACCTCCTGCTGTGCAGCCCGGTCATCAACAGGCCGTTCTTCTTCAGCCAGTGGCCCCAGCCCACTGGGCAAATGCCCAGTGTGCCCTATGGCCAGTTCGGGCCTGCCTCAACCTGATAGAACACCTTTGCAATGAATTAGAGTGGAAACTGCAAGCCAGGCCTTCTCAGCCGACATCAGTGCCTGACCTCAGACATGCACTTCTGGAAGATCGGTCAAACATTCCCATAGATACACTGCTAAACCTGGCAGACAACCTTCCCAGAACAGCTGAAGCTGTTATAGCTGCAAAGGGTGGGCCAACTCAATATTGAACCTTACAGACTAAAACTGGGATGCCATTAAATTTCATGTGCATCTAAAGGCAGGCGTCCCAGTACTTTTGGCAATATAGTGCATATAAACTGCTGCAAAACTGATATAGATTTGTAGATCTAATATCTGACTCCCTGCATGCATTATGCTGTGTGCACAATAAATCCTTATCTGATCGAAGACCACCTGCATCCTGGTTCTTGACTTTGACTGCTGCGGGAAAAATCCACTTATTGTTTTTCACCCCAGTGTTCTCATCTAGACTGTTAAAACTGGTAAAAGGTGAGAGCTAATTAAACACTGGTTACTGCTTGTAATTGTTTTTGGCACCATAGCACTAGATTACACAGCATGCTATAATAATATATTACAATTTAATTTTCCTTTTTCAATATATGGTATTCAGCATACAGATCTGACATATTATATTAAGCCCACCCTCTCTCTAAATAGCATTAAAAACTCCTGCAATGGCTGATTTACTAAAGGCAAGTATAGGTGAATATTCACTTTAAAAAGAATACATGATTACATGCAAAAACAAAAATATATATATATTTGCTTGCACATGAATGGATGATGGAATTTCCACATTCACTAAGCTACAGAAACAAATCCCTTGCTTTTAGGAAATCAAACCCAATGTCTCACTAGACTTCCCTTACTGAACATCTACTTTACACTACCATGTCACGCACATCATGCCCTGGTACCAAATTGTGACAGAGAGATTGGTGGCAGAGGTAGACTATTGTAGGGTACAGTGAATTTATGATAGTGGCAGGCAATAGTGACAGTGAGGTTTACTTACCAAAGGCAAATAAGATGTTCATACTACAAGGTAAATTGTAATTTGCAAGGGAAATTATTTATTTATTACAGACACTTATACAGGACCATCAATTTACGCAGTGCTTTACATGTATACAGTACATATATATTGCACATTCACATTGGTCCCTAACCCTCAAGGAGCGTACAATCTAAGGTCCCTAACATATTCATACATACAGATACTAGGGACAATTTACACAGGAGCGAATTCACCTACCAGCATGTCTTTGGAGTATGGGAGGAAACCAGAGTACCCAGAGGAAACCCACGCACGCATAGGGAGAACATGCAAACTCCAGGCAGACGGTGTTGTGGCTGGGAATTGAACCAACAACCCTAGTACTGCCAGGTTGAAGTGCTAACCATGACTCATATTCATACATATCCATATTAGGGCCAATTTATATAGGAACCAATTAAACTACCAGCATGTATTTGGCGTACCAAGAGGAAACCCACGGAGGCACAGGGAGAACATGCAATCTCCAGGCTGTGGTTGGGCTTCGAACCAACGACCCTAGTGTTGCCAGGCGGAAGTGCTAACTGAAAGGATCGATTTTCTTTATCCCCTCAGATTCCTGGTTTATCAGCAGAATTCTGAGAACACCCTATGAATACGGAATAACAGCAGGCAGCTTTTGTTCAAAGATGTTCAAAGTTTATTAGACATTACTAAGGTTATATAGGATACAGAAAAAATAAGGGAGGGGGGAGTGAGTTTCAAAACTGTAACTTTGTAAGTTTCCATCATGAGCTAACTACATGAAACATGACATATACATTTCTTGGTATAAACTGTTTTTGCTAGCTTTCTTAGAATCAGCTGGACACAGAAAGTTTTAGGGTCATCTTATCATTGTTTATACATTCTATTGCAAGCTGAAACAGTTTCATTAAACTTCCAATATATCTGCAAAAAGCTAACTTAATACTTAAATTGGCATACTTCAACAAAATGGAGGTTATCTAGATCCTTTCAATCCCCTCTTAGATCATGAACATGATCTCAATTCTTTACCTCATTCACCTTTTTGTACATAGCCAGATAACCTTCATTTGTATTTTGCGGCTTGGTAGCTCTAGCAATGCAATATAATAAGCATTTAAAACATAGGTATAAAAATAAAACAAAAAGCATTATCATGACTATGCTTACAGCGATACCTTTTATCCATGAAAAGACGGAACCAAATCCTGATCCTAGCCAATCAAAAGGAGTCCATCCATCTTTTCCTACAGCTCTAGCTTTTTCCAATAAAACCATCTATCTGTTCCCTGTGTTACTTTATTATTTCATAATAATCTGGAACAGTCATTGTGGTATTATATTTCCAAATACAACATTCATAATCCTCTGTCATCTCACACAAACCTGTCAGAGCAGCACTCATGCTTTCAATAGCTAATTCTTGCATCTCCAGCTGTTTTCTAATAGCTCTGGTCTCGGTATTTAGCAACCCTATGTCCTTAGAGTTCCTTTCCAATATATCATCAATAATGTTTGTGTAATTATTTATTTTGTTCATTAGTGTTATTCCCCATCCTGTGTAGGTAGGGAACCATGAACAAACCTTATCACCTGTAGAGAATAAATCTACCTTTTCTTGTTTGGTTTCCCTTCTCTGTCTCAGAGTTAGTTGGTGTTTTGGGTATGTAGTGGCTTTTACCTGTTGTTCCTTTTGGTCTATAGCTGCCATAATTGGCACTAATTGGGCTACATATCCCCAGCCTTGGACATTACTCGGTATCCAAGGGTAACAGATCTTACCACAACAGATATAGGTATTGTTTCCCAAGGAGATCAGCAATTTTTGTATTGCAGAGTGAAATTCAGGGGTGGCAACAAGTGTGAAATAAAAAAGAAGTTTTCCAAACATAGTTTTCCACACATTGTCTTGTATGTCTTCTAAACTTTCATTCAGGGCTCTATCATTTACTTGCCAGAGTTTCACAGAAGAAGTTACATCCCTCTTTCCAGGATCAGATATGTTTAATTTGGACTGAGAGCACATTCCCTTTCCCTTGTGGGAATTATTCCCCGGTCTAAAACACCAATCGGGGAGTTGAGTGACTCCCAGAGTTGTAAAAGATATGGTGGCATTAAAAGTAATATTGGTCAAACCAATACTTACATTCCCTGTTATAAACAAAAATATTTTGACTGGAGCGGCCAGAAGAGGAATTTCATATGTGCTAGGATGTAACTTACTACATATCCAACATTTATCATAACCTGACTGTTGAGCATAAGCATATTTGAACTGCATCATCAACATTTTTCCTGAAAAAGGAGTGTTCCCTTAAAAAACGTCTTTTTGACTTTCTTTTACTTTTGGTTATCTGGGTCTCATTTAAATCTAGTCCTTGACCACAGATACCTTTTATTAGGCCCAAGTCCTCAGGGTGATAAATACAGTTAGTTATGATCCATACTGGCAGGAAAAACATCATAGTCAGTGTGCCCAATAGGACCCAGGTCTTCAAAGCACCATGAGGGGCAGTAAGGAATGTCATCTTCAGGGTCTTTTTTACCGACTTCACCCACTCTTCGAGGAGTTTCCTCTCGTACTTCACCTCCTTTTCTCATCTTGTGGTTCTCTAGTGTTTGGTGCACCTTCTTCACTCGACTAGCATTGATCCAGGACTGGGAATTCTCCACCAGAACAGCCATTCTGGTAACCGCTATCACCGTAGTAGGTGGTCCAAAGGGGTAGCCTGGCTTCTTGTCTGTAGCGAGTTGGCGGACCACTACGACATCTCCCACTTGGAAAGGGTGTGTTGGTTCCTGAAAAGATAAAGGAGAGGTGTGAGCAACATTTCTTTCAACCTGATCTAAAGTTTGAATCAATTTTCTCACATATTCTTGTTGTACCAGGTCAAGGTCCCCTCTTTCTAACATAAGTGGCTGTCTAGCCCAAGGAGTGGGGAACTGTCTTCCCATTAATATTTCAAAAGGAGATAACCCTGTAGTTTTATTAGGTGTCATTCTTACCTCTGCTAGAATTGCAGGTAACATCTTCTTCCAGTGGGTATAGATTCCTCCAGTGGCCTTCCTCAACTTATCCTTAATTGTCCTGTTCATCCTTTCTACTATACCCAAACTTTGAGGATGATAGGGAATATGAAATTTCCAATTTATCTTAAGTACTTTTACCAGGTCTTGGCATACCTTGGCCACAAAGGCTGGTCCATTTTCAGAATGTATCTGCAGCGGACATCCCCATCTGGGTATTATCTCCTGTGTAAGAATTCTGACTACAGTCTGCGCGTCTTCTTTATTAGTGACACATGCTTCCACCCATCTACGACCCTAGTGTTGCCAGGCAGAAGTGCTAACTGAAAGGATCGATTTTCTTTATCCCTTCAGAGACCCCCGGCCTGTGGAAAGATTTCTGGTTTATCAGCAGAATTCTGGGAACACCCTATGAACACGCAATAACAGCACGCAGCTTATGTTCAAAGATGTTCAATGTTTATTAGACATTACTAAGGTTATATAGGATACAGAAAAAATAAGGGAGGGGCGACAATTAAGACATCTAATAAATTGTGAATAGAAAATGTCAATGTTACAGTGTCAATCATATGGCTTTCCTCGTGAACAGTAGTGGGGAGAAGGAGCTTGGTGGTGAATGGGTCAATGGATTTACAATGCCATTAGTAATTTGGAGCATGAAGGGATTAATGTATTACTGCTGCCACTGGTCACTGATGCATTAGTGACCAGTGGCAGTTAATTAACTACTTTGTGCTGCATTATTGGCACCAGTATCAGTGTTAAGTGATTCTAAAGGCCTATTTTTTTTTAAAGAAAAAATAAAAAACATGTTTATACTTACCTGCTGTGTGCAATGGGTCCCCCGCTGGCACTACTGGTCCTTCCCTCCTGTCGGGTGCAGTCGCTGCTACGTGTGTCCATTCACGCACAGAGTCGCGGCTCAGCCCCGCCCCCCTCTTTCTGTTGGCTCACTGACTGTGATTGACAGCAGTGGGAGCCAATGGTTCCCGCTTCTGTCTCAGCCAATGAGAAGACAGAGTCCTGGGATAGCTGATACTCCAGAGCACATTGCTGGATCGAGAGGGGGGTTAGGTGAGTAGTAGAGGGGGCTGGGGGGGATGCTGCACAGAGAAGGTTTTTTACCTTCATGCATTGAATGCATGAAGGTAATAAACCTTGAGCCTTTAGAAACACTTTAATTAACCTTTTTATGCTGCAGCATGAAGAGCTTAATAACCACTGCTAGTGGCTACTAATGTAGCACAATAGGTTTGATTAACGCCAACACTGCCCACCAATGGGGAGGGATGTTTGAAATTGCACTCCTACTTACCATTAGTGCAGAAAGAATAAAGTAGAATTTCAGCTTAAACTTAACTTGGCTTAAAAATATCACTGCCCACTTCCTAACACCTATTTTTAGGCCACTCAATCCAGTCAGTGATCCCCTGTGTGAGCCAGTGGTGTATGCAGGGGAGAGGACGGAACACCAACAGTGGCTCAGACATGGGAACCTATGGGTGATGTCATGGCTCCAGGCTTTATCGGCCATTGTCCGCATTCTCTTCTCTCCCCTGCAGCTGCTACTGGCTGATACATGGTATTGCATGACTGGACCTGAGTGGGCTAAAAATAGGTAATTATATACATCTTTCTTACACAGGTTAATCAGCATAGGTGTTAGGAGGAAGGAGGGAGCGTTTCTAAGGCTAGTTAGGCTTAAGCTGAAATTCCACTTTAAGAGGGGTTTAAATAGCATAGCACAAAAAAAATGCCAACCTATCACCAGCCTTAGAAGCAAGGTGCACATGGAAGATCAATGCACATCACAAACCAACAAAGGTCATCCCAGAACACTTACCAATCAGCTTGCATAACAACCAATTTGGCCCTATCTAACAGTTTGCATTAAAAACAGAGGGTTTTGTTTGCACACATTTACAAAACCTCAGTCCCGCATCAAGGGTCCTCTGTATACTGCGGACCTAACTTTGAACTTTCCAGAGCCTCCACAGTGGGAGCACATATACCAATGGATTGGTTAAGGGCACGTGTGCCTTGAGGAGCCCATCCCTCCCTAAAGGTACAGGGACCCACTTGACATCCAGCTATAGCAAAATTACAGCAAAGGCACCTCCTTCAGTTTGCCATCTTTGCCCTGGGCGCTGGATGACCTTGTCCCACCATTTTTCAGCAGCCTCTGTCTCTTGCACTGATCTAGGGAAGACAACCTTTATGGGAGCTCACAGCCCAACATAAATCCTACATTACACTATTCTGGGAAGGAAAAAAAATGCAGCTTCATCACAGAACATGGCAATTCTTTAGAGATAAGTCTGCTATTATAATAATTTTGCAGTGCAGGTTTAAATTATTGCAAAAACCCATATCATCTTTTGTTGCCCATGTAATGCATATGTGTAAGGCAGAGAGGGGGGGTTTTAATGCTAACACACTGCACACTTGCGTCCTTGGACAGCCAAGGTTTCTGTGCTGAAAGCATGCTCACTGTGTGCTCCTATCAGAGTGGCCAAGCTATCTTGGACCAGCTCCAGATCATGTGACCACTGTGAAAGCCAATCACGATGGTCACATGATTGAGCAGTCCCAACATAAATACCCTGTTAATGGGGTGCCAGGACTGGATGGGAAGGGGTTAAGATAATAACTGTCTTTGAACACAGTTCTGTGTGTTGCAATTCCATTCAATTCTATACAAAACACCTTTACTTGAGATGACTTGGGCTGTGAAAACAAGCTGGAGAGAAAGCAATACAAATATATTCAAGGTGCATCTAGAGTAATGTGATCATTATGAAGATACTGTTTTCATTTAACTGTTCTGAACAAGGGATACAATCAGTCAGCACCTGTTGTTCTTTTATTAGACGGTTGCAGTTACAGGGCGCTCTGATTGATAAGCTCCATGTCAGTATTGTAAAATGAGACAGTTTTATTTGCTGAAACAGTGCAATCCATAACACAATAAAAATGCAAATGAATTAATAAATGATGACTTACCATTAATTCAAGAGATGTAAAATTGCACGAATGTTGTAAATATGTCAAAACCCTTTGCCATTAGTGAGACAGAAGAAGAGATAAATAAAATACATTGCAGCATCAAAAGTAGTAGACTTCAACTTTTTACCAACAGTAGCAATATAATCATTATAATGGCAATCTTTACGTTCAAATACTTGTTACATATTTCTCACAATATTGAGTTGATTATATTCCCCTTTAGGAAAAAAATTAAAAAGTTGAGTTCTACTCTGGTGTAGAAAGCTGCAACTGTACAGAAATGTAAACCATGTGACTGCAATGCAAATCCGATTTGGTCAGTCAATAGGACCAGGATGATGGGAGACTAAAATAAAAAGCGCAATGCGTTTAGCACTGGAACCCTGCAGACACACTCCTAGTATACTTGGTAATAGAACCATCCTGGCTCTTGTCTACTGCCATGCTGAACTGAAATACCATACCTGAGAACCACTTAGCCCTCTTTGCAAAAGGATAGGGCATCATAATCACCGCATGCAGAGAAGAGATTACTCCATGCAACATTTTCTCTTAAGATGACCATACATGGCTCTAATTTTGGAAATTGAAGGAGATGGGTGAAAAAATGTCAATGTTTGGGTATCCTGACAGCTGCAAGTGCTGGCTGTCAGAATACAATGGTTGGCAGTAGTATATTCATCCATCTATGCTGTTTAGTCCAGATGGGGGAATGTGTGGATTTCTTGTTGGAATGAACGAGAGAAATCTTCACGTGTACAGCCAGCTTTTGTGTAATGTAAAAGTTAATGAGTTGTCTAGTAACCCAATGTATTTTACAATGGACAGTCCATTCTTGAAGGCGTTCTAGGTCATAGCATACAAATGTTATCAACATTGTAATACAAAGAATAGTTATTATTGAAAATTCAATATAAACTTCCTTGAAAAATCTCATTTCGTGTGATGAGTGCTGCCAATGTGCTAGACATCTCTTTCCACAACTTCCAGGGATCCCTGTATGCTTTACAGCTTCTCCTCTACTGTTTACTTTTGCTTTCTAAGTACTACATATCCCATGGTACCTTGCTGCATTCAAGCAGTAATTTGGTATTGACTCTTTCTCCTGAAACTCCTCCTCTCAGCACCTCTGAAGGCAGGCTCTGTGAAATATGTGACATAGAATTCATGGAAGTAAATGTGTGTTATTCTTCACAAAGTAAGTTTACAGATCATTCAGATTAATAAGAGCAGGCTAGGATTTATAGGTCAATGTGGAAATGAATATAATAATTTTAAAATTTGACCATAGACACAAGTTAACTCACACAGAAAAATATGGAAATATCACCCATGCATTTCTAGAGAAATTGAACACTTCAGCAAATCCATACAATGCAGTCTACAAAGAAAAACGAGTACTATACATTATTACTTTATTTCAAAATGAATATACATTAATAAAATAAATTCTAAAACAAAATATATATTATATACATTACACTACCTCGTGGCATCGGTCAAAAGGTGCACACGCTTTTCCTAGCATTATGGATTCTTTAGTTAAAAAAGACAAATTCTGTGATTACAACTTGAGCACATCAATATGCTTCCATTATTGGAAGTCCACCCTTGGAAAAGATCAATATTTTTAAGTGAAAAGGGAGCACTAATGCACAAGACAACAAAACCTTAACATCCAGTAACTGCAGAGGAAAAGTAAAAAAAACAAAACAAAAAACAGATCTATGAACCAAAAATATTAATCTCCACTGATATTTATGTGGTTGACTTGAACATTTTTCAAATATAGCATTTGACTAAGCAAGATTTTATCCAGTTAAGATCAGGGGTTACATAAAACCCCAGTCTCAATAATTAACACACATCTGCTATACACAAAGATCCGAATTTTACAGCCAATTCAAAAAGAACTTGTCTGCAGGCCATGTATCTGTTGATATAATCATCCCTGTGAATACATACTGTACCTTCTGTTGCTATTACTAAGAATTTATGCAAAAGCTAATCTGACATTCTGTCATGGGTTACTCTGTTATTAACAGTTTATTCATTAAATATGTAGACTGGTGCATAAACAAACATTCAACTGTGAGTTATATTTAAAAAAACTAGAAAAAGTAATTTTATTATTATTTTTTTTTTGCATGTAGTCAGTAGTTGATTATTTGATGTTGGCAGCAATCACAGTTACACACAGACAATCCAGAGAGAGTGGCAAACAAACATCCAAAAGTGCAAAGTTTTTAATGATAAAATTGTTTCATAACAGAAAAAAAGCAATGTGTTTTGGGTGCCAAAAATAGTTCCCCTTCATCAGGGCTTTGGAGCTTGGCGCAACGCTGCTATACATTTACTGGGGAAAGAACAGTCACGTATATATACAGTATATATATATATGAGACTGCCTTTTTCCAGGTCTGCAGGCGTGTGCATGCATGACCCCTGCCAACCTGCACTGTGATGGGACACAGCACGCATTTGGCAGCTGATTTCAGCCAATGATTTTGGCTGAATTCAGCTGATCAGCTGTGTCCAATCACACCCAGGGTTCTGTGTTTTAAAAACACAGACATCTGTGTACAGAAAACAGATATCTGGCTTTTTTTTCCTCCATGCAAAGCAGGGAGAAAAAAACAACTATATACAGCAGTAAAGTAAAATAAGCACATATTACACACATTACACAGTTTAATTCCACACTATTACAGTCCCACTATAAATCTCTGATCACAGTCATTACTAGCATAGTGCATAGCTGATTAAATTCCAGTATATATACCATAGTTTGCAGACACTATAACTTTTGCACAAACCAATTATTATACACTTATTGGGATTTAATTTTTTTTTTACCAAAGACATGTAAAAGAATACATTTTGGTCTAAATTTATGAAACAATTAAAACTATTTTTTATTGGACATGTTTTGTAGCAGAAAGTAGAAAATATTGTTTTTTCCAACATTTTCTGTCTCTTTTTTGTTTATATAATAAAAAACCCAGTGGTGATCAAATATCACTAAAGAATTATATACATTTTATTTGCGTACAATGTTGCCGTGCAATTGCCAGTTAAAGTTGAGCAGTGCTGAAAAGCAGCAAATGCTTTGGTCATGATAGAAGTAAAACCTTCTGGAGGTCAACTCGTTAACTGTGCGTAAATGAACTCAGGCAAGCAAATATCAAAGAGATCTGCACTGTGATGTACTATGTGGAACATATATTATTTAAGGAGAGATTTAAAATTGTATTTAGTTTATTTTTTTAAATTCACTTATTTATTCATGACTCTGCACCAAGGCTTTCACATTTTTAACTTATAGCATACAAGGTATGACACTTATCATATGCGTGCCCCACCTTTTCAGAGTAACAAAACGTTATTTTAATCATTTTATAAGATGTACTATAGAAAAGTGTAGTGTTCTTGTCATGTTATTACTATTTTGAAAGATAATTCTCAGGACTCGCACTTCATCCTCCACCAGTATGATCTATTTGCATATGATCACTTCTCTTAGCTCAATTCTGTATGCTCAGAAGAAGTATGTAAAATCTTTCTTTCTTTGGATTGCAAGTGAGTCTGACTGTTCCTATATATTCTTCCTTCCATACATTAGGATACTCTAACTTCTTTTAAGTACTTGATCTTTGTATACAGAATGTAGCCTTCCATTGAATTCTCATACCTAGATCTATGAGAAAGAATCATATGCAAATAGATCCTACTAGTCTAGTATAAGCAGGGGCGTACTGACCATTTGGAAACTCGGGCACGGGTCAGTAGGGGGCCCCATGAGATGCCCCTGGAACCTTTTTCATAGGCTTTTTTGAGTTTGGGCAAGGACACAGAGGCCCCATGATCCCCTATTGCTCGGGGACCCCATGAGTTGTCAGTCTGCTCCTGAGTATGAGTCCTGAGAAATTCCTTGCAAAATTGTAAATACATGACAACAACGTTACACTTTTCTGTTGTACATCATAAAAAGTGATGAACTAAGGTTTGGCTACTCAGAAAGGGTGGGGTATGCATAAGAGGATATGTGTCATACCTTGCATGCTATAAGTTAATTAATGTTTGGACAGTTTCAGGTTGCATGCACACTGGCTTAAAAAATGCTGCTTCTAAAGGAGTTTAGTGTTTTGCCTGTAGAAACAACTAATGTTATCCCATGTGTCTATGCACATTAGGTAGTCTACAGGCATTTGTAAGTTTGTTTAGACGCAGAAAAAAAAAAAAAACCGTTTTGCATTTTTGAGAGTGTTTTTCCAGCACAAAATAATGCTAAACACTCCTAAACACTCCTAAATGCTAGTACAAATGTTTTTTTTATTACAAGAGCACTGGCATTTTTTTAAGCTAGTGTGCATGGAGCCTCAGTAGGGAAGGTTAAGCCAGTGTTAATGAATGCAGCAAAGGAGCTTTGGCTTTCTGATATGAATCAATTTTATCCTTAAAATCCTTGGACTTTGGCATTTTTGACACTCTCATTGGACTGTATGCGTGTGGATTTTCAACTTTGGGTCCTTTTCCTGTTCCTAACGATAGTCCCTGTTTTGTGGAATGCTGCTAAACTGAGGCTAATGTGCCCAGTGAAAATTTCAGTGAACCCTTAGAAAATCTGAAACCTGAACCCCGTTTATCTATGTGATTGAGCAGTCAGAGCACGGTTGTTTTAGAGTGTAAATAGCACAGCTGTGCAGAATTGGCAAGGTTGTGTTGACTGTTGAATCAAAGACATTGGTGTATATTTCAAACAATGATCTTTTTATAGAAAAATAAGACACTTGGTGAAAAGATAATAATTATAAAGATTTCAAAAAATAAAAATATATTATTTAATAGGATATAATAGACTATATCATAAAATTATTAACTAAAATGAATATTATATTACATGTTAAAAATAACCAAATACACATTTAAAAAAAAAGATAAAAAAGATAATTAGGGTTATGTAAAAGTACCAGTGCAATTATCATCAACCCATTATATTGACTATTTAAGTGCAATGCTCATGCATCCTCAAGTACTATTTAATAATATTAGTGGAGAAATGAATGTCATGCCTTGGCTACCAAAATGATCCTTGCCATGATTGTTTCTGTTTCACCTCTGCTGACAAAAAATTTAGTTATATATTCTTTCCTGACATAAATGCATTATGATTTTGGTGACTGACAACCAGGGGCGGACTGACAACTCATGCGGCCCCCCGGGCAATAGGGGATCATGGGGCCTCTGTGTCCTTGCCCAAACTCAAAAAAGCCTATGAAAAAGGTACCAGGGTCATCTCATGGGGCCCCCTACTGACCCAGGGCCCTCAGGCAGTGCCCAAGTTTCCAAATGGTCAGTCCGCCCCTGCTGACAACACCAGAGGGATTACCTGCAATGATATTTATGTTGGTATAGGGTGGGAGCAGAAAAAAAAGTAATACTTGCTTCCAGTTTCTGAGGAAAGACCCTGATTAGCATTGAGGGTAAATACAATTTATAATTCCTCAGGATAAGGGTGAGCTCGTAGTTAAAATACTGGTCTGTGTCCCTACTGAGAAGAGCTACTTTCTCTGTTTGTGCTGGAGTATATTGCCACAAAGACAGAAACATTTTAGAGCTGTTAAAAGAACAAGAGATGAGGGTAAATCTCCCAATGGGGGAGGCATGTTGCAGTTTCAACTGTCTAAAAGGTGATTCAGGGATTCTCCACCCCCCTTCTAGTCCAGAGAATCTACACCCCTTCCCAGTCCAGGGATTCTCCATATTTCCCTTCTTGTAGTCCAGGAATTCTCCACCCCCTCCCAAGTTAAGGGGTTCTCCACCTCCCCCCTTTTAATCCAAGAATTCTCTACCCGCCTTCTAGTCAAGGAATTCTCCACACATCCTCTCTCCTAGTCCAGGGATTCTCTGTACTAATCCCCCCTTAGCCCAGGAATTCTCCAAACCCTACTCCAGAGATTATCCACCCCTTATCCTAGTTCAGTGATTCTTCACCCCCCTAGTCCAGGGAGCCCCCATGCCCCCCTTAGTCCAGGGATTCTCCAAACCCCCTCCTCTCCTTGTCCTGGGATTCTCCAAACAACCCCCACACACACACATACACAATCCAGGGATTTTCCACACCTCCCTTTCCTTGTCCAGAGATTCTCTGCTTCCCTCGTAGTTCATGAATTCTTCACCCTCCACTTGTCCGTGGATTCCCCACACCCCTCATAGTTCAGGAATTCTCCACACACTCTCTCACCTAGTCCAGAAATCCCCCCCTTCTTGGTCCAGAGGTTCTCTGCACCCCTTCCCCGTAGTCCAGGGATTTTCCACCCCCCCTAGCCTAGAGATTATACACCCCTCATCCTAGTCCAGAAATTCTACACCCTCTTCCTAGTCCATGGAGTTTCCATCCCCACTTAGTCCAGGTATTCTCCACCTCCCTTCTCTTAGTTCATGGATTCTCCACTCCCCAGTCCAGGGAGTCTGCACCCCCCTCCTAGTCCAGGGATTCTCCACTCTCCTCCTAGTCTAGGGAGTCCCCAACCCCCTTAGTCCAGGGATTATCCACACCTCCTCCTATCCTTTTCCAATGATTCTCCAATCACCACTCCTCCCAGTTCAGGGATTCTCCACACCTCCCCTTTCCCAGTCCAGGAATTCTCCACCCCCCCAATCCATGGATTCTCCATCCCTCCAGTTCAGGAATGTTCTAAACACCCTATCACCTAGTCCAGGGATTCTCCACCTCCCTTTCTGGACCCCGGATTCCCCACCCACCTTCCCAAATCCAGGGATACCCCCCCCCCAGTCCAGGGATCCTCCACACTTCCCTCTCCTAGTCCAGGGATTCTCCTCACAACCCCCCCCCCACCACACACCACCACCACCAGTCCAAGGCTTGTAAGATTAATGTGCAAAGCTGACATCCATCCCTATCTCTGTGAGACAAGATCACTGCAGTGCAATGGTGTGTGGGCAGAGCTTATGCAGGAGGAGGCTGAAGACACACCAGTGCTGAATCACTCTTCTCCTCCTACCCACCGCAACAGCTTTCTTCTTTGCTTTTGAAGGCAAGATCTGTACAGAAGAGTGAGATCAGTCTACTCCTCCCACCCACCACCCACAGAAAAACGGTTCTGAATGACACTGCAGTGGATCCTGCTGCTGCTGCTACAGTCGCTCAGCCTCAAAATGCACTCTGCATTGGCTGTCACCCTCAGAATTGCGGTACCTTGTGTGAGCCACACCCCCCCCCCCCCTAGGTAAGCCACTGTTATGAGTTAGCTTCAGTTCTTTAGTTATTTCAAGAAAAATTGTCTGCTTTTAGCTTGCTCCAAAAATAATGATTGTGCCACATATATCAGGTTTTGTCATGTAGGCCAGAGTCACTTTTAACTCTAAAAGGATAAGCATTAAAGGTTTTTAAATTTTCATCTAAGGACAGTTTTGGGTACTGTAGTTTTTCACCATTTCACAGGTGTGCATAATTTTGAGGCTTGACATATTTGCTATTTATTCACTTGATGGAACCTCATCTTTGTATTTTACACAAAAAAAATATTAAACTGTGTTTTTGTGCACTAAAATGAATTTGCGTGTATTTTTACTGAAATTGGAGATTTAATAAACATTAGCACAGTTAGGCCTTGTTCACACGAGTGTACTATTGCGTACTTCTGTGCAAGGGCCATGTTTGCTTACACAGGGATACAGCGCATCCCCATGCAGGCAGTCCCATTCATGTCAATTGGGTGCTGCTCCCTGTAGCAAACTTGCGCATCAGAGATGGACGCAGATTCCCCCTTTATTAAAAGTATTCATTTATCCCTTATTCTCCTTCCCCCTCCCTTTCTGAGAGGCACCATGACAGATGTGTGTGTGTGTTAAAAGTGTCACAGGCCATATCCCGGCAGGGAGCCACATGGCACCACACTGTCCAAAGAACCCGTGTAACTTCACACCTCGGGAAAAGATAACAGAGCCTTCCCAAGAGTTCAAGGCATTCCCAAGAAGCACAAACCAGATAACATTTTTAAAAGATCCAGTTTTCCCCTATGTTTCATATTTTGAAATATGGAAGACTTACATAAAAACCGGGCACCTCGTCAGATGGCCCATGCGCAGACTAACATTTTGATGGGTCACACGCCCACCTCAGATCATCAGGGGAGCCAAAACATAGAACTCGTACATTGTGTAACGTACAATTTCATAATTCATATCTACATGATCCTTAGACTTATCGGTGTAATAATATACCCGAGAGGGGACTATCGCTCGTGCAGCTGAGAAGCTATAGACCAGAATATGAATTAGAAAAGATGTTGGTTCTAATTTAGGGTTCCGCCCGACGATCCCTCCCTAAACAGAGTATTGGTCAGTTACTCAGAGCCACCCCCCTGCTGGGGGACTTTAAAAAACAGTCTAGCAGGCCTAAAAAGTTAAGTTAAAGACATCTCCCATTTTAACATCAATACCACCTGGGGAGACCCTTTCGCTCTGCAACTTGGATCTGCTTACATCAAAGGCTTAAATGGCAAGTAACTTAACCCTTTAACTTCTTTCCTATTATCTCTTTGCTGTGCTATGGCTCTTTGTGTGTATACATATATATTTTAGTTACACCTTTTTTCTGTAAATATTTTTATTGCACTGTTTGACCCTTTTAGTAATAAATCTTTCTTTCTGAAACTGTTGAACTGTTTCTATAGCTTTTAATTGCAATTTACGAATCCCTGCCTTTTAAGAGAACGTTACTGTTTGTTTAACCCCTGTATAACCGGCCTGTGGACCGTTTTATACAGACAATTATTTCAGTCATTATAGTGTTATACTGATGACGCAAGTTTCCTCCTTCTCTGTACAAAAGGAGGTGGTGGCAGTGAAGGGTTAGTTGCGTAATTAACCTGACCCAGTAACAAGCGCATTCAGGCTGCAGGCACAGATTGTAGTCCATTAGCTGGAAAATCGTTGTGCAGAGTGCAGCTGTTGTGGCATTGTTACGCACGTCAAATCGCGGTTTTAGATCAGCCAGTCCTTCGGTCATGGGTTTGGTGAGAAGGTCTGGGGTCTGGGACGCCATGATCGTGACACTCCCAATTTGACAGCCCTGCAGGTGCACAACTGTCAAATTAGCAGCAGCGGCTGTGTCCATGCAGCAACTGAATATGCTACAGAATGCCCATGTGAATGAGGCACAATCAAGGGTCATGAAAAAATGCATCTGCCACTATTCATTCCACAGAGTTTCTGCTTTCAGAAATATATAAAGTATAATTAAAGGAAAAATGTTTTATTTTAGTTTTGTATAGAGTAGAGAAGGATTAGAGCATCTGTCAGGATTTATGTTGTCTGTGCCTACGTTAGGGAGATTCACCTTCTCTATTTGTCCCACTTTATGAAAGAAAAAAGAAAATCACAAATTTTGGGTTGACACCAAAACAGTAATGGGGGTAAATCTTCCAACTGAGACATTTGTTTTGGTGACCCAGATGTAACCACAGGCTTCTCACACTTTGGAAGGATTTTCTCCCACTTCTTTTTTGGCTATGGGCCCGAAATTGAAGGGAAATCTCCCCAATGGGACACCGATGGCAAAAACACATGGCAAAAAGAAATGAAAAAAATGATTTGCCTTTAGTTCCATTTTCAGTAATCTTCAGTCCTAAAATGTGCATTTTAACATGAAAAAAAAAGAGTAGAGAAGGATTAGAGCATCTGTCAGGATTTATGTTGTCTGTGCCTACGTTAGGGAGATTCACCTTCTCTATTTGTCCCACTTTATGAAAGAAAAAAGAAAATCACAAATTTTGGGTTGACACCAAAAACAGTAATGGGGGTAAATCTTCCAACTGAGACATTTGTTTTGGTGACCCAGATGTAACCACAGGCTTCTCACACTTTGGAAGGATTTTCTCCCACTTCTTTTTTGGCTATGGGCCCGAAATTGAAGGGAAATCTCCCCAATGGGACACCGATGGCAAAAACACATGGCAAAAAGAAATGAAAAAAATGATTTGCCTTTAGTTCCATTTTCAGTAATCTTCAGTCCTAAAATGTGCATTTTAACATGAAAAAAAAATGGCTTCAGCATCAAAAGGGCTAGAGCTGAACTCCTGCCGGAGGAATTATAACCTTATTATTAAAGTGCTTCCCTTCCTTGTGAGAAAACATTAGTTCTTCTTACAGTCTGTTTTGTACTATTTTCCTCCCAATGCGTCCCTTACTTTTGCTTTGTACCTGTCCTCCTGTTTTTTTGGATATTGTATTCTCTCATAAGGAGATATGGCTCTTAGTTGCGTTCCTTCCTAGTTGCAGTATCCAAAAAGAGGAGCGTGCTTGATTATGTCATGCCCCATCCCAAGGGAGGGTACAATCAGCACTGCACCTGGTCATAAGCCACCCACATTCCTTGATTGTCAGTTATAGTAATAGCTGCCTATGTTATCACAGCACTATCCCTCATAGACACAAAAAGCAGAGGCGTTTGCAGGATGGGTAGGTGGGGCTCAGTGGATTCTGTAGTGCATAGTTAATATGTCGGATTTGACATACGCTACCAGATTTGCTCCTTCCACTGGTGACTGGGCTCTATAAGCTTTGCTAAAGGGAACGATGATGTCACAGAAAAGAAAAATGTCATAAATCAGAGAGTAAGAAATTATTATCAAAAATATATTAGTTCTTTTAGTTTCCTTAGGCATAGGGTTGAAATGTGATGATGATCCTGGAATCCTGGGAATTTCTGTTGCAGGATTATTTTCACTCCAGCAATCTAGCTCCTCTTTCTCCCAATTTCCTTTTGGAGGGTGACTAAAGCATTTTGGGCCAGGGGGAGGATTCTCAAGCACTTAAAACAGTAATAGACCATACATTGAGCACAATACATTCCCCAATAAACTATTTATTACATGTCTTATGTGTTTCAATTGATGCTCACAATGTAGGGAGACACAACTTTAGTACCTGCATTGAAAGGTGGCTACATAGGATGCTGTAGGAGAAAGGAGCTATCCCGATACAGGAAACTTGGGAAGGCAGTCATGAAACCAGCCTAAACTGGAACATGGGCAAATATCCAAACATAAAGAAGCTGTATACTCAATGTAGTGTTTAAATCAGCTGCTGAAAGTGCTTTAAGGGTTTATTACCACATTAATTGCATTCTTCACCAGCAAGTCCTTCTCTCTAGAGAGCATTTTTATTTGATTTGCCCTTTATGTTCTTATCATCTACCTCTTTTCCCCTTACATACTCTCATCTATTTAACGCAGTAGAGTTGTATTAAATTTTATCATCAAAATCAATGTATTGGTGAAACTGCAACTTTCATTTGCCATGAAACCAAGATATCCAGGCTTGTTTTAATGTGTTATAAAATTAAAAAACAAAAAAGACTTTATGCAGCATTGAAAATGAAGTGATCTTTTCTATGTTCATTGAAATAGTAAATTACTTTGAGGACAGTTCAATCCATCAATATATCTTTTGCCTACCAAGTCTAGAAATGAAATGAATTTTTTTTTATATGTGTCTGATCTTTATAAATGAATGATGGAGGTATAAATGATTTACAATGCACAGTTGAAAGTCACACTAGAAATTAATTCAGCAATATTGGTGGAATTATTATCTTGAACAATATGTGACTGATAGCACTGTACAACAATGCATGTCATCGGGATATTGTCAAAGGAAAACAAATGTTACATCAAAAATTAGCTTTTGGGGATGCGGCATGTCCTTAGAGAAAAAGTGATAGCTTCTTCAACCAAGGAGCATCTCTCCATCTGGGTAACTTCATTAGAACTAAGATTTATGATATACAGTATGTAGTCCATGTTCATGTTTGATCAATGCTGAGCAATAATGTATACAGTGCAGATATCTTTTCTCGTTTATAAAAAAAAGTGTGCTTGTCAAATGTGAATTTGGTTTGCAGGGATCAAGGATAGCTATAAACAATTTAACTGTTGTTGACTTCAGTCTGAGTGTTGCTTGTGGTAACTGCATAATAAAGAATGTGTGAGTAATGACATTACGTAAATTATTTTTATTGGTGTTAAAAGTGCAAATGGATGACAGTGCCACAAATAGAAAGATTAAAGCCATAATTAAAGCTGACTAAAATCTGAGGATTATCCCTACATTATCAGATTTCCTTTATTCTGAATCACAAAGCACAACATATCTGGCAATTATTCAATAGCCTTGACTCAGTTCACACCAGGTATGTGCTTTAAAGTGGTTGTAAACTCTTGTTTTTTCATTTTACCTACAGGGAAGCTTATAATAAAGCTTACAGTGCATGCACTCTGAAGGAACAGCATACCCGTTTCCTGTTCCTTCAGAGCTGTGTGTCGTGGCCCGGAACTCCCACCGCGCATTGCAGCATAGCCTGTAAGAATGCTGGAGCTCGCAAACTTGGAAGGGAAGATGGAAGTCTCTGCAGCGGTGGCAGCGCTCCACTGGAGGGCTTTGTTTTAAGGTAAGTTTTACATAATGTGCTAGTATGCCATGCATACTAGCATATTATGACATTACCTTGCAGGTAATTTACCTTTTGTCTGTGGTTTACTACCACTTTTAGTATAGCTAAAGGCAAAACCCTTTTTTTTTTAGTTTGGATTGAGTGGAGATGGTTTAGAACACTAATGGTGGTGCAATTTTTCCTTACATAGGCCACTGATGCCAGGATACTTTTTCCTCCCACTGAAAACTGACACTAGAGCAATTTTTCCAAATACTGACTACTGATGCTGGTGTAATTTTTCCCCCACTGTCCATTGAGACCAGGGCAATTTTCTTTCACTAACCACTGATGCTAAGGTATTCCTTTTTTTCCTCTTGATCGCTTATACCAGGGCAATTTTTCCCTGTGACTATTGATGCTGGAGTATTTTTTTCTTCCCATTGAGCACGAAGGCTTCGTATTATTTTCTCTCACTGGCCAATGATGTTGGGGTCTTCACAACAGTATATTATTTTCTATGCACATTTTTTTTTTCCTGATAGCTCCATGTCAGCACAGCTGGGGTAAGTGCCCTTTCCCCCCATGCTTCCAGGACTAACTCATACATTTGAGCCCACCTGCAGCCTCAGTGTTCCTCTTTTTTTTTTTCCTCCATATGCAGGACCTAGGTGTACTCCTCTACCTGGCTGGTCTAAAGGGCTGGCTGTCTGTCCATCCATGTGAGTTTTCCAGCTGGGCACGGTCCTTGGTGTACCGGCTAAATGATCCATAATCCAGGAAGCCCCACTACTGGTGGGGGTCCTCGGGGAGGCTTTTATCAGCCTTGTCTGGGGTTCACTGGCTCCATGTGAAGTGGGCAGCAGTGTCCAGCAGAGTCTCCTCTAGGCACGCACACAGTGCCAGTGTTTACAGTTGGATGGCAGAGGTTGGGTGAGCTAAATGTAAAAATGCTTTGCATCCAAATTAATGCTACATTGCTGGGTATTGTTGTGCCTTGCTTCCTGCAGCCACTGTGAATACCCTGAGCTCCTCCACAGATTGTACTCTGCATAACAGGTACACAAAGTAATACTTTGTCTGTTCACACATGTCATTACCTGTTGGTGGCTTCTCATGTTTGGTTTACTATTGTGTCATTATGCCCAACCCCTCAAAAGACCAGCATTTTCCAGAGAAGTAGTAAGAGGAGTCACCTGTAAATGACTACTGTAGCCAGCATTGCCTGTTTTGGGAGTATAGGAACATCTCTTTAATATTTGTTAGTGGTCTTCAGTTTCTCAAAAAAAAAAAGAAAGAGAAAGTCTTTATGATGTCAACTAGAGATGAGCGAATCGAACATGGCGTAAGTGGAATTCGTTTCAAATATTGGGAAATATTCGATTCGCGCCGAATCCGAAAAATAGCCAACTTCGGATGCACGAATCGAATTTTCCCAAAAATGGTGGCGACATGTGTGGCGACGGAGCGGGGATCTCTGGGAAGGCGCGCAGAGACAAGGCGCGCCTGACCCATAATGCATTCATTCATGACATGTGATCGCATTAGCCAATCAGCAGCCAGCCAGCCAGCACTGTGTAATGGTGGAGCTATAAATTGCAGCCATCTTAAAATCTCCATTAGCCACCGGTCATTCAAGAGAGACAGACCTGTCTGTATTAGGGACAGAGTTAGGGGCCAGAGAGACATTAGGGCCACAGAATCGTTACATTATAGGGACACAGAATCGTTACTTAGGGACACAGAATTGTTACTGATGGACACAGAATTGTTACTGAGGGACACAGAATTGTTACTCAGGGACAAGACACAGAATTGTTACTGAGGGACACAGAAATTGTTACTGAGGGACACAGAATTGTTACTGAGGGACACAGAATTGTTACTCAGGGGACACAGAATTGTTACTGAGGGACACAGAATTGTTACTGAGGGACACAGAATTGTTACTCAGGGACAGACACAGAATGTATTTACTGAGGGACACAGAATTGTTACTGAGGGGACACAGAATTGTTACTCAGGACAGACACAGAATTGTTACTCAGGACAGACACAGAATTGTTACTGAGGGACACAGAATTGTTACTCAGGGAACAGAATTGTTACTGAGGGACACAGAATTGTTACTGAGGGGACACAGAATTGTTACTCAGGGACAGACACAGAATTGTTAACTGAGGGACACAGAATTGTTACTGAGGGACACAGAATATGTTACTGAGGGACACAAAATTGTTACTCAGGGACACAGAATTGTTTACTGAGGGACACAGAATTGTTACTGATGGACACAGAATTGTTACTCAGTGGACAGACACAGAATTGTTACTAGAGGGACACACGAATTGTTACTGAGGGACACAGAATTGTTACTCAGGGACAGACACAGAATGTTACTCAGGGACAGACACAGAATTGTTACTCAGGACAGACACAGAATTGTTACTGAGGGACACACAGAATTGTTACTCAGGGACACAGAATTGTTACTGAGGGACACAGGAATTGTTACTGAGGGGACACAGAATTGTTACTCCAGGGACAGACCACAGAATTGTTTACTGAGGGACACACCGAATTGGTATGAGGGACACGAATTGTTACTGAGGGACACAGAATTGTTACTTCAGGGACACAGAATTGTTACTCAGGGACAGACACAGAATTGTTACTCAGGGACAGACACAGAATTGTTACTGAGGGACACAGAATTGTTACTGAGGGACACAGAATTGTTACAGAGGGAACACAGAATTGTTACTCAGGGACACAGAAATTGTTACTAGAGGGACACAGAATTGTTACTGAGGGACACAGAATTGTTACTGAGGGACACAGAATTGTTATCAGGGGGGGGGGACCAGGGAACACAGAATTGTTACTGAGGGACACAGAATTGTTACTGAGGGACACAGAATTGGTTACTCAGGGACAGACACAGAACTTGTTACTCAGGGACAAGACACAGAATTGTTACTCAAGGGACAGACACAGAATTGTTACTGAGGGACACAGAATTGTTACTCAGGGGACACAGAATT
Organism: Staurois parvus; assembly: GCA_951230385.1. Classification (NCBI taxonomy): domain Eukaryota; kingdom Metazoa; phylum Chordata; class Amphibia; order Anura; family Ranidae; genus Staurois; species Staurois parvus. The sequence continues at coordinate 30,487 of CATNWA010000694.1, forward strand.
GTTACTGAGGGCCACAGAATTGTTACTGAGGGGACACAGAATTGTTACTCATGTGACAGACACAGAATTGTACTGAGGGACAGCAGCCTAGGTAAGAGGGACACAGAATGTTAGACTGAGGGACACCCTCAGCAATGTGTTACTCAGGGAACAGACATGCTTACTCCGGTCACAGACACAGACTTGTTATTCAGGGACAGACAGAGAATTGTTATGAGGGACACAGAATTGTTACTGAGGGACACAGAACTTGTTACAGAGGGACACAGAATTGTTACTCAGGGACACAGAATTGTTTACTGAGGGAACACTGAATTGTTTCTACCTGAGGGGGAACAGAAGAATTGTTACTGAGGGACACAGAATTGTTACTTCAGGGACAGACACAGAATTGTTACAGAGGGACACAGAAATGTTACAGAGGGGGACACAGAATTGTCTACTGAGGGGACAACCAGAATTGTTACTCAGGGACAGACACGAATTGTTACTGAGGGACACAGAATTTGGCTATGAGGGGGGACCACCGAATTGCTATTCGGGGACACAGAAACTTGTTAACGGGGGGGACACAGAATTGTTAGCTGAGGGACAGCAGAATTGTTACTCAGGGACAGACACGCAGAATTGGGAGTTACTTGAGGGACACAGAATTGTTAATGAGGGACACAGAATTGTTACTCAGGGACAGACAGAGTCACAGAATTGTTTACTCAGGGACCAGGGACACAGAATTGTTACTTGAGGGACACAGAATTGTTATCAGGGACACGAGAGATCTGTTATCAGGGACAGAACAGAATTGTTATGAGGGGACACAGAATGGCCTTAGCTGAGGGACACAGAATTGTTACTCACGGGACACAGAATTGTAACTCAGGGACCACAGAATGTGTTGACATCAGGGACAAGACACAGAAATTGGTTACTGGGGACACAGAATTGTTACTCAGGGACACAGAATTGTTACTCAGGGACAGACAAGACTATTGTTACACAGGGCCATGGACCACCGGAATGGTTACTCAGGGGACCAGAGAATTGTTACTGAGGGACACAGAATTGTTACTCGAGGGCGACACGAGCTTGTTACTCAGGGACAGACACAGAATTGTTACTGAGGGACACAGATTTATTGTTACTGAGGGACACAGAATTGTTACTGAGGGACCACAGAATTGTTACTGAGGGGGACCAGAATTGTTACTCAAGGGACAGGACACAGAATTGTTACTCAGGGGGACACAGAATTGTTACTCAGGGACACTTGAATTGTTACTAAGGGACAGCAGAATTGTTACTCATGGGACACAGAATTTGTTTAGCTGAGGGACACCATTAATTGTTACTCAGGGACCGACTACGGAATCTGTGTTGACTCGAGGGACAGGGACACAGAATTGTTACTGAGGAACAGACACAGAATTGTTACATGAGGGACACAGAATTGTTTACTGAGGGACACAGAATAGAATTGTTACTCAGGGACCAGACACAGAATTGTTATGAGGGGGACACAGAATTGTTAACTGAGCGGACACGTGAATTGTTACTCAGGGACACACCGAATTGTTAATCGAGGGACCAGGACAGAGATTGTTATGTCAGGGGACACAGAATTGTTACTGAAGGGAACACAGAATTGTTATGAGGGACAGACCCAGAATTGGTTATGAGGGACACAGAAATAGAATTGTTACTGAGGGCAGGGGACACAGAATTTGTTATCCTGAGGAGACACAGAATTGTTATCAGGCCACGAATTGTTTACTCAGGGACACAGAATTGGTTACTACGAGGACAGACTCACAGAACTTAGTTACTGACGGGGACCACAAGGATTGATACTGTAGGGACACAGAAATGTTCCTCAGGGACACAGAATTGTTACTCAGAGGGACACAGGAATTGTTCCTCGAGGGAGACACGAATTGTTACTCAGGACAGACGAGAATTGTTACTGAGGGACACAGAATTGATACAGGCGAACAGATTGTTTACTCAGGGGACACAGAATTGTTATCAGGGACAGACACAGAAATTGTTACTGAAGGGAGCACGCGACTTGTTACTGAGGGCCACCAGGAATTGTTACTCAGGGACAGGACACAGAAATGTGTCCCTGAGGGACACGGAATTGTTACTGCCGGGACACAGAATTGTTTACTCTCGGGACACCAGGAACTGGTGTTATCAGGGACTGACACAGACTTGATACAGCAGGGACACCGAAGTGTGTTACTCCGGGGTACACCAGAAAATGTTACAGGAGACACAGAATTGTTACTGAGGGGACACAGAATTGTTACCTGAGGGACAGAACAGAATTGTTATCTGAGGGACAGAAGACACAGAATTGTTACTCAGGACGGGACACAGAAAAATTGTTAACTGGCAGCGGGACAGACAGAAATTGTTACTGAGGGACACAGACAGAATTGTTACTCAGGGACACAGATTTGTGTACTGAGGGGACACAGAATTGTTACTCAGGGACACAGAATTGTTACTCAGGGACAGAACACAGAATTGTTACTCAGGACACAGAAATGTGTTATCAGATGGACACAGGAATTGTTACTCAGGGACACAGAATTGTTCCTCAGGGACAGACACAGAATTGTTACTGAGCGGGGAAACAGATTTATTACTGAGGGACACGAATGTTACTGAAGGGACAAGTATTGTTACTGAGGGAAAGAATTGTTTTACTCAGACGGACACAGAATTGTTAATAGGGACAAGAATTGTTACTGAGGGACACAGAATTGGTTATGGGAACAGATTGTTATCAGGGACAGCAGAACAAGAATATGTTTAATTAGGGGACAAGAATGTTACTCAGGGAACAGAATTGTTACTCAGGGACACAGAATTGTTACTGGGGACACCCGAATTGTTACTGAGGGACACAAAAATTTTTTATTGAGGGACAAAGAATTGTTACTAGGGAACCAGAAATTTTTACTCGGGACAAAGAAGTTACTGAGGGACACAGAATTGTACTAGGGACACGAATTGTTATAGGGAAAAGAAATTGTTACTAGGGACCACAGAATTGTTACTAGGGGAACAGAATTTTACTGAGGGACACAGAATTGTACTAGGCACCAGAATTGTTACTTAGGGACGACACGAATTTTTTTACCAATTTTTAAGGGGGACACAGATTGGGTTTTAGGGAACAGAATTGTTACTCAGGGACAGACACAGAATTGTTATAGGGGACAGCAGAATTGTTACTGAGGGACACAGAATTGTTTACTGAGGGGCACAGAATTGTTACTAGGGACACAGAAATTTTTACTCAGGGACAGATTGTTACTGAGGGACACAGAATTGTTACTAGGGACACAGAATTGTTACTCAGGGGACACAGAATTGTTACTCAGGGGCAGACACAGAATTGTTACTGAGGGACACAGAATGTTCGGGGAACAGAATTGTTTGATGGACAGAGTTACTCAGGGAAAACAGGTTGTTATGAGGGGGGGCCCGGATTTTTTACGAGGGGACCCCGAATGTTA